>JBBPLM010000070.1:34552-49394 GCA_038089795.1 Pulchroboletus neoregius | reverse complement strand
GTGAAGGTCGTTCATCGCAGGTCAATTGCCAGATTGCGCAGGCGACAACATGTAGGCTACAAGGGTGTGTACAATTAAGATAGCGGATACAAAAGAAATGTAGAGAAAAAAAAAAAGGACCCTTGGTCAAATCAGGCTGACCCGGGTCCGAACCAAGCCGCCTCTCCAATTCCTCATCCCAGCACTCCGATGGTGTGCCCAATCGCCTTGCATCCGCGAAAACGCGTCTTGGATATGTTCGGGTTGCAACGCTGTCCGTGCTTCGGGCGGTGGAAGGAACAATGAGCTCGTTGGTAAGGGTGCGTCCTCCGCATCGTCGTCATCGTCATCCCCACCGTCTCTTCGCGCACGTTTCCCCCCGTCCAGGCCCATACCGGCCGGTTTCCGCTTTCCGAGAAGAGGGGAAGAAGACGAGGGAGTGTAATCGTCCCGTAGGTAGGATTCCTCGAGCGATTTCTTGACGTCGAGACCCGCCAACGTGAGCGAACGAACCATCTCGAATGCGAGAAAGCCAACGATATCGACCGTGTCATCGTTGGCTTTCAAGTCTAGCTGGACAGGAAGGTTCAAGAAATCTCGAAACCGTTTTGCTGTCAAGCCATTAGGGTCAGCGGTCGGATTGGAAAACGTGGAGCCGATTACCTTTGCGGTACGTAAAACTGGCTTGTCGACAGTCGGAATAATGTTGGTATTCTTCGCGGGTCATTTGTCGGGTCGCGTCGTCGGCTTCTTTCAAGCGTTGAATCGAGGCTTCGTGGGCTTCGATATCATCTTCGTCTTCCTCGTCGTCGGATTGGTGGCCTGATTGTCGGAGGACCTCAGAGTAGATGGTCGAGATTTCCCAAGGGAGCTTGATGGTGATCTTTTGGGCCTTGGATGCCAACTTGTCTGCAGAGACATGGGTGTGAGGGAAGAACGAGGTGTTTTGGATAGACGTACCGTCTGCACCATCCTCGAGCGCTTCGACTTCGACGCCTCCACCTCCGTCGCCACCACCGTCTTTGGCGTGTTTGCGAACGTCTTTCCATGAGAGATATGTACGGAGACGGTTGACTTTGCCTCTGTCGTGTCGAATGAGGAAGATGAGGTCTTCGGCAGTGAGGTAGCGGGCTCCTCGACGGTTAGCGAGTGTGCGGGCCTGAAAGATCTTGAAAGCCAAAGTGAGTGAACGGAAAAATAAAAGGGTAGTGTGGTCGCTTACGAGTTCGATGAGTTGACCTCGAACGATGTCCTCGACGAGATTGACGGTCTCGTGATTTGGATCCTGAATCTCTCCAAAGACAAACATCTAGGAAACGATGAATCGTCAGTTTTTTGAGTTTCGGTGGGACACACATACCATTTGGGATATTTCTTGGGTGTACTTGTAGTCACGTTGTCCATCGGGGCGTTTGACGGGTTGACTTGGGAGGACGGGTGCGGTGGCGATGGGGACGGGGGGTGCTGCAGTGGGCGCGACGGGTGTGGGAGGGAGAGAGTTGGATGATGCGGGTTGAGTGGGTTGTATGGGTGGTGGTTGTTCTGGACGGGGTTTGTAGTATTCCACAGTGGTCGTCATCGTTGACCAACTCGCTAAAATTCCCATGATGACGTTCGACACCCCGCTCGAATACCCGCTCTCAAAAGACGCCCTCGCCGCGATCAACGACCACCTCCGCCCGCTCGACCCACCTCAAATACTCCAATGGGCTATCACCCACCTCCCCGATCTCTACCAAACCACCGCATTCGGTCTCACTGGCCTCGTCGCTATCGACATGCTCTCCAAGATCGCACCGACTCCCGCTGCCCAACCACCACTCATCTTTATCGACACGCTCTATCACTTTCCAGAGACATATGCGCTCGTGGCAGAGGTCGAGAAGCGGTACGGACTCGATGTAAACGTGTTTAAACCCGAGAAATGTGGAAGCGTGGCCGAGTTTGAGAACAAGTGGGGAGAGCGGTTCTGGGAGCGGGACGAGGATACGTATGATTTCGCGGTCAAGGTCAGTTCAGTGTCTTCTACATGACGACGGTGACGATGAATGGGTTCTGGTGTAGGTCGAACCTGCCCAGCGGGCATATCAGGAACTGAACGTGCGTGGTGTCATTACCGGTCGACGTGCATCCCAAGGGGGCGATCGTGCGTCTCTCGAACCACTCGAGGTCGACGGGACCGGTCTGGTCAAGCTCAATCCTCTGTTTGCGTGGAAATTCGCCCAAGTGGAAGAATACATTAAAGCAAACAACGTGCCGCGTAACAAACTACTCGATCAGGGGTACAAGAGTGTCGGGGATTGGCACAGCACAGTCAAGAGTGGGGAGGGTGATGCGGGTGAACGTGGTGGACGATGGGCAGGTAGAGAGGAAAAGACGGAATGTGGACTACACAAGGATCACTTTGCGATGAAGTCGAGAGCCAAGGTGCGGTCGTCGTCGTCGTTTGAGTTTACGGGTGACTGATAGCGTGCCTGTAGACAGCAGAGGTGAATGGTGCGGCATAAAGAGATGGGATTCGTTACCTCCCAAATTGACGCTAGGTTGGGAGGGCACGTGCAAAATCTATACGCAGCCATGTTTAAAGAACGAAGCTGACAGCTGTGTGATTGACGACGTGCGGTAAACGAATAATTTGAAGATCGCTGAGCTTTTGCTCATTCCCGCGCTTTTAATGCCTACAAGGTGCGTCTTCACTTTCATCCGTGCTCGCTTCCCCACCCGCTCCCTTTCTCTGATCTGGAATATCGACTACACCATCTCCCATCACTTTCCTGACACCACACCCGACATGGCCTCCAGCCCACCACCCGTCTTGAGTCCCACCTTTACCGACCAGAACCCCTTTCCGTCTCTCCCCCCCATCCACAACGACGACATCCGAACAAAGGTCTTTACCCACCGCAGTTTTTACGCCCGCCCAAACCATGTCTTTGAAGACCATCCCGACGATCCCAGTCCCGATAATGAAAAGTGAGCTCCCCTGGCCCAGATCTCGCGAGCCTAAATGACAGCGGCACAGATGTGAGCACTTGGGCGACTCCGTCCTGGGGATCATTGTCACCGGCCTCCTCCTTGACATGTACCCTAACCTCCGTGTCGGTCCATCCACGGTTCGCCCTTTCCTTTCCGAACACGGTATCGCTCACCTTCCCTTGCCCTATAGAAAATTCGTGCTCTTATCGTTGGCAATCCCACACTCGCGGCTATTTCTCGCCGATATGAGTTACCAGCTCAACTCAGGTTGCATCCCGCTCAAGCCATCACCCTAATGGCCAGTCCCAACATACAAGGCAAGTACACCCTTGTCCACCCCTCACCCCTACTCGTCTTACATGTCCTCCACAGCCGACGTCTTCGAAGTCAGTCTCCTCCAAATCGCTCTTCTGATTCCTTACTGACGAGGACAGTCTTACGTGGGTGGACTGTATCTCGACCAAGGTCTCACCATGGTCGAAAAATGGCTCAGGGTGCTCTTTAAACCCTATACCACCGACGCATACATCCGTGTTCGCACACAACACGGCCTTCCTCCCCTTCCCGCCCCGGCATCACCCCCACTTGCCCCAAGCACGAGCGTTTCCTCGGCCTCGAGTTCCGACACGACCTCGTCCACACCTCCATCGGAGACACCCAGAAACTGTGCGGGCCCACCGTCGACCCCGGCCCACCGACACTCACATCACCATCCACATGCATCGGGCACCCCCACCACGACCGGTCATCTGGCATTGTTCAACCAACAGCTTCAGAAAGCGAGGCGCGAGGTCGAGTGGGTGTATGACGACGGCGAGGCCGGGGGTACGGCCACTACCCCTATCTGGGCCGTCCGTGTCGAAGTCGATGGTGAGGTTTATGGTCGCGGACAAGGCAGCACAAAGAAAGCTGCGCGGAACGAAGCTGCCAAGGAGGGCCTCGTTCGGATGGGTATCGTCGTATGAATAAACAGTCCAGGGTTTGGAGTGCCAAGGTAAGTGTCCCATTGCGATGCACGCATCGGGCATGGGTGTTGATAACACGATGCTTGAAAGTTGCCTTGTGCATGACTTCTCCAGACCCCCGCTGGTGGGGGGTTTCGAAACGCGTCGGCATCCTTCTCCTGCGTTGGTGTGCAGAAGTATTGCATGGGCCTGTGTTATGTTTTCAATGATCGTCCTCGTCTCAGATTGCTCGTGTTCAACCACGCTCTCGTCGCTTTTCTCCTGGCGTTCAACACGTTGCCGATACCATTATTGAACTGGATTGGTTGTAGACATACTACCCAAACACTTTCTAAATAGATCCCCCTCGGTTTTTTCCCGTTCTGTCATGTATGTAGTTGATATCCACAAGGATGGACATGTTCTCACCTATCACGACGGGTTCGTCCGGAAGCACGACTGTCGTTGCTCGGTCGACCGTAGACACACCCGTCCGAGGTCATCTAGCGGAGGCGCACCCCATACGAGTGTTTTCCTCGTCGGGTCCAATACACGAGGGAACGCGCGATCGAGCACGGGTGCGAGCACACCCTGGGGTTGAGATGGCGATGGAGGATCTACGCCAGTCGTTGGCGTCAACTCTGACGCGCCCGTACCGAGCTCTAGGACGTCCACGGTACTCCCACCACCGCTCACTTCGGACTGTTTCGCTCTCATCAACTCCCGCGCTTCGTCGTCCACGTCTGAGAAATCGTCTTGTTTGACCGCGCGAATGGAATATGCCCATACGGCGGTGGTGAACCCGGCGAGGACGAGTCCGGTGAGTGCGTTTTGGAGACGAAAGGGGGCACGGGCGCGGAGGAGACCCGGGGACATGACCTTGGTCGTGTGCAGTCAAAAGGTGGTGCATAAAAAAATGGAGACTTACATAGCTACGAGGTCGATATGATTTGTCGACTTGTTTGCGTGACAGGTAGGACATGGTTGACAGTGAAATGCGCTCGGTGCATGTCGGCTACTACTACTGTGGCTGTACAACATGGTCACTCCCTCGACCCGATCAACTTTTGCAGTCTCTCCAACTCCTTTTCTCGTTCAATCAAAATAATCCTCCACTTTTCCTGCTCCTTGACAATCTTTCCCCGCGCCTCTTCCATTCGTTCCGCCTCTTCCTTTTCCATATCGCTCGTAAACTCCGGTACACCCAACCGCTTCGTTTCTTGCAGCGACCCCGGATTCGACGTATGAAACGGAATCGGTCTCTTGGTACTTTTTGCAAGTGGCGTCGGTGGGTGTGCGGTAAGCAACGCGAGAAACGGTTGGAACGGATCCGTAAACACGATTTCGTCGTATTGCCATGAATGCACAGGACCGAGTTTGGCCGCGTTCTCGGGGGAGGGAATATCCGGTTCGGGTGCAAAGGTCGAACCTGGGACGGTAAAGGTGACGGTCCAAGGATGGAGTTTGAGGTGATGATACAGCGTGATCGCTTTTTCACCCGACTCAGCTATAAAGTTGATTCGGATTTGGATTTCGAACTCGCCCCAACTGTGTTTGCGAGAGGTCACGGTTGTTCATGCATAAACTAGGAAAAGACTTGCCCCGTCTCCGACACTTCAAACGGTGGTTTATCGACATCTACCTCACCCATCCTCGTCAACCACGTCCATATGAATAGTGAGAGCACTGACTTCGAGACGGATTGGGATACGTTTCGTGCAACTTGAACGTGACGCGTTTGATAAAGTACCCCAGATCGTCTGCGCCCCCGACGATGTCTGCGTCCGGCGCGCTCGCAGCCCCTCTAACGGCCACCGTCCATCGATGGGTATGGCCCTCTGACACGAGCTCCTTTTCGGCTGGTGTTAACACCGTCGCCGTGTTCCCATATATAATCGGTCTATGGATCGTCACGCCCTAAGGTGTCGTCGTGAGCAGCGGGGGACGTGGTAAGGGAAAAGGGGGAAACGTACTCGGACGCGGACACGGTCTGCCATGGCTCATACGAACGTGAACCTTTCGGGCGCGTTCGGCATCCCAAAAACGCCGCTCAGACTCCGACCTCGTTCACGTTCAACCTATTCACTACACAAACCCACCCCGTCGTACGCTCAACCATGTTCCTCGACTCGCTGGTCAACCGTACGTCCATCGTCCATCTCTACCGACCCATCTGACTTTTTAAAATTAGGTCCCAACACGGTGCTAGAACAACAAAAGACGTTCCAGGTAATGTTCTCGGTACACCTCCCATCGCTCAAACTCACCCTTCTGTCCAGTCTTCCCACTTGCCCATTTACATGCGGCCACCACGAGCAAGGCTCTACCTGGGTAGGAGCCCATTTCACTATCAACGCCCCATGCTCACATTCCCCGTTCGTGACAGGGATATACTTTAGTGTCTATGCAGTAGGCATGGTCGGTACTGCCTATGGCATTTACTCGCTCGCCTTTGTACGTCTCCTTTTGAGCTACGTATGTCCTCGAATCGTTGACGGAAACGTTTTTGTAGTCCAAGCCCATGAAAAAGGATTAGATACGCCCATAGACTTGTTCAATTCATCCGTACACTCATTACTTCCTCGTCGTGACGTCGGAATACCTGCGTGAACCACTGACACTGGTTATTCCCTCTGAGCACTGTCGGGCTGATTGTCACGTCATCCAATGGGCAAGTCATGACAAGATATTGTATACTAAATTAGCATCGCGTCTCTACCTTCAATGCCACGCAGCCCATCCGGGATACATCTTGGCCTGCCACACCACCATAAGTAAGTATGCACACTCGACAAGAGAAAAAAGGACATACCAAATTAGCGTCATCAATCGCTTCCTGAATCAACATCTCCACCAAGTTACTCGTCGAAATCTCTCGCTCTTCGCCATTCCCTGACCCTCCACTCCCACTGTGGTTCCGGGATTTGATGTTGGACGGTGAATACACCCCTCTCAATTTCCGTTCGATCGGTCGGAGCGCGTTCTTGGCCAGGTGACGCAAATCCGTCGAGGATCTAACTGCATTGCGTCGATCGCGGTCCTGTGGTATTCATGTTCAACCTCGTCGAGTGAAAAAACAAGACAGTAACGCACCATTTTCCGTTTCTCATCCTCCCATTCGACAAGCGGATCATGAATGAACGCGTCGAGAACGCTCATCAACGAATCCTTGTTATCCCGCAACAACTCCATCGTGATCTCACACGCGATCCGAAACACGCCTTCTACGCCCGTCACGCCCAGTCCGTCAATCATGTTTTGTGTCAGACGAAACGGAACGCGTTCGGGGACTTCCAACGTTTTGCCCTTGAGTTGATCAGGCTGTCAACAGTTGTTGCGATGGGAAAAAACGCGCATACCTTTTCGAATAGACAATTAAAGTCGACGTGTACGACGTCACCCGTGTTCGTGTCGAGGAGGATGTTTTCGCAGTGTCGATCACCCAGTCTACCGAGTCCGTTGGGTAAATGAATTGGCGATGCTCAGACGAAAGCTTACCCTAGGATGAATCCAACCATGGACATCACCGCTGCCGTTCGCCCGTATGTCAAGCGACTGGAAAGCCATGCCGACGGCTCAGGGAACGTCTCCACGAACCATTCATGAAATACGGGAGGGAATCTAGGAAACAGATTCAGTGTGTCGCCCGCAAAGGAAAAAGGCTCGGGAATATACATGGGTAGAACCTTGGTCACAAACAATTCACCGGCCTCTTTTTCCGACACCTCCTTGATCTTTTTGAACGCATCGCTCATCTCCGTTGACTTTTTGAAAATTGTTGCCGTTAGCGTTGCTTCGGGGAGAAAAGTCCATACTCACCCAGTTCTTGATTCGTCTTGCCTCATAGTACCGTATCAACACGGGACGAATGGGAATGGTGTTTGGAACCCATTGTATAAAGCCACACTCCTCGTTGAGCGTCACCACGCCATACGTACGGATATCTGATCCACGAGAGATCAATACGAAAAAAAAAGTGTTCTTGTAGATAACTCACGAAGCTGCCTCCTCCGAGACTCCGAGTTCGCCTTCAGCAGTTTATTAATGATAGCATTGAAATCCATCAACCGGGCATCCTTTCGAAGATCATCCTTGGGTTTGCCGAGGAACATGTACGTCTGTCCGTTCGACCCTCGAATCGTGATCTTGCGTGGTTTCGCAAGCGAACGCATGATCTCGATATCGTCCGAAAACTCTGTAAAAACAGGGTTAGCACGAACGCGCTCTCTTTCAACGCTACTCTAGACGGAACGGTGCCTTACCTTCGAACGTAGGTGCCGCACTCGGAAAAGGAACGTGTGTCGAATTCTCCGTCGTCGAAGATGCAGGTGGCAAATTCGCCGTGAGCGACTCCTGAAGTGGAATGAGCAGTCTTGATCTGCCCAGCGACGCCAGCGTTGGGAATTCGCGTTTCATGCTCAGCGTTTTCCGGTCGTCGTCGATGGGGTGATTGCACAACTTCAGTAGCTCCTCCGTCATCGCGTGCGATCGTGCGATGAGCATCGGGAGCTCCGTGTTAGCATTTGTGGGATCGTTCTATCGTGTTCGCGACGACAACGATAGGTTATCAATGGCGCTGCAGTGCAGGAAAAGACGTACCCGGAGTGCGTCCAGTATCGCTCGTCCACGCGACTCCCGGTTGGACTTGGTAGACTTGACGACGGACGCAAAGAGCCACAACGCCTGGTGTGGGTATTCACGAATGACGTTGCTAATAATCTTGGACAAAATGTGATACACTTTTTGGTTGGTATGTCCCACCCTAGACACGATTTGAGGAAATGCTGTGAACCACTGCCACGAGGTCCAGCCGTGGCGAAATACACGTTAGGTATTAGGAAGAACGTACCTTGTATGCCGGAACGCTATCCACTGCCTGACATATGGCAATATGAATTTTCGCGAAAACGTGGTGCACAGCTGTTTTCGGGTTCTCCCCATGGTCTAGCCAAAGCGTAAGCATACGCGGTATCGCTTGATACACGTATTTCGAGCCCAAGCCCACAGCTTTGGCGTAGTTCCTGACTATATGCGCATGCATTCGAATACCCCTACACCCGACATTCATTTTTCATACTCAGAGAAAACGGACTCGGTGCATACCGTTCGTCATCCGGTGCAGAGAGTTGCTTAAAGGACTGGTCATGGAATCTTCCAAGATGGTATAGTGCGCTCTCCATCATCGTGCCCTGGTTCCCAGCGGTCTGAAATGCTTTCAAGAGTTGCGAAGGCTCGTATCGACCCGATTCATTCATCCAGCGGGCCCGCAAAATATGAGCCTACGAACAGGGTGAGCACAGTCATTTTCGAAATGAAAAAAGGACAAGAATGCTCGCCTTGGCTCTCATGCGTTTCAATTCGGCATCGTCATCGGACGTCAAGTCGATCGTATCCGAATCCTCCACCAAACCGCTTAGATGCATCGAATTCTCGAGTTCCTGGAGTGCGCGCAGTGGTTCACCCGTCGCCTTGACGAGCTTTGCACTCTCCATGAAATAAAACCTGGCATTGCTTTGTTGCGCTTGAAGCGTGGCCGAGTAAGCAGTCTGCCATTGCTTGGCTTTACGCGCAATCTTGGCGCTCGCAATCCACGACTGACCAATCTCTTTGGTAATCATGGGTGTCGTATTGGGGCTATGGAAACGATCGTCAGACTCGGAGGGCTGTTTAAACGCGGTTTGTCGCTGACCTCAGTGCAAACACTGTACGCCGCATGCTCAATACCGCTTGTCGGACGCGGAAATTAGGAAGCGTGGCATCAAATCGAGCAGTGAGGGAAGTCCCGAGCGATTTCATCGCCTCTCGCCGACTTTGTGAACGTGGAACGGTCGAAGAGACGGCATCATAAATGAGCTCCATCTCATGCATCATGTGTAGATCCAACAACGCGTCGTACGATTGACGATACCCTTTTGCACCAGCTGCTGTGATCGGCGCACCCAAGACGGCGCGCGCATTGGATAATGCAGATGTCATATCGTTGGGATCGCCCGTTCGCATGGCGAGGAGAACGCGGGCTTTCATGATATATGGCGATGTCAATTCGTTGTTGGCAGTGATTTGTTGAAGATCGTCCCAAGCGCCCATCATCCAGGCACTTTCCGCCTGAAAGCCTGCCAGTGCGGGCTCCCAGTCAGGATTTCGGACAAGTACGCCTCGTACGTGTGTCCTCAACGTATCTGAAAGAGTCTATGATCACTCGAATGGAAAGAAAGGGCACAGGGAATACGGACCATAATGACCGAGATTTCTCAGACAACGCAACAGGCCCAAGTGAAATTCGAGGTTGTCCGGAGACCGCTGGAGACCGACTTCCCAACAACTCTGAGCAGCCGTCCATTGTCCCGTACTCTCGTGTTGTCGGATCTTGTGTTCCAAAGATGGTGAAATGATAAGCGTAGATATTCCCTCCATCCCATCAGGTTCGTCAAGGTGAGCATATATTTCATGTAGACGTTCGTAGTGAGGAGTAAGCTCTCTTGTGGATGCCGGCGTCTCCCGATCTCGAAGCGCCACGATTTGCCGTTCGAAATTCATCATCGACCTCGCGTAAGCCCTGCATTGGAGGGCGGCTTTAGCCATCAAGTCGTGGTTGATGCTGGAAAGCATAGAGTCGATCCGAACAAGCTGATCCTCGCTCTGCGACCCTGCAATATTCGCTCGCGAGCGCTTGTTGGCCTCCACTTTCTTGGAACTGATATCTTGACGCAAGATGCGCACATATTTGCTAACATGGTCGAGAAGCGTGAAGACGACCTGGTTGACGTGTCAGCGTTCATCACCGGTGAAGCAGTAGAGGGGAAGAGAGACCTGAGCACTAAGAAACTTCTTATCCGCACTGGAAGGGCTGCGTTCGTCAACTTGGTCCTCAAGCACAGCCAATAATTCCCCGCGTATGTCTTGAATGTCCCCCTCTTCGCCAGATAAAAGGATGTTTAGAACGAGGTGAGGCAACAAGTGAAGCGCCACTCCGACATCCTTATTCCTCAGAGCTGGACGCAAGACGCTGAAAATCCTTCGCGCAGTCTCCCCGGACGCTCTTGAGATGAGATACGTCGTCCATAGTTGAAGCCATTCTCGGTAAGTGTTTTTTCGCGGAAAAATCGGACGCTCGGGTGGGACAAGTGGGTTTTCAATATTTTGAAACCGACCTTCCAGCATGGGGGTGATCGTCTCGAGAATGTGTTTCGGAAGACTGCTCCACCGGTTGCGCACCTTGACTGGGACTGGGACCGTATTCTTCGCTGCGACGAGCGCCGAGGTGAAACCACAGAATCGCAGTAGCTCTTGTATGCTGTATGAAAGGCGACCCTGGTATTTGATGTCGCTCGTGGAACGAAAAGTACCGACAAGGACATCCTTGATGAGATGCATCGCGAACAAAACAGCCTCGCCCTCATCCGTAAAGTTGCTCCGCACGACCATGCGGGTATCATTTGAGCCAATCTCACAGCGGTCTGGATCGGCAGCGCCTAGGATTCCCATACATTCGAAAGCCAACCGTCGCAGCCCCTCAATGTCATCCCCATCGCGAGATGCGATGTAGAACAGCGACGACTGTATCTTTCCGACCAAAGGATCAAAGGCATCTCCAGACGCTAGACCGCGAACAAAGTCGGGGTGGTCCACGGTCATCAACGTTTTCAGCTCTCCCAGGAAATGCAAGGTGATCGCATAATTGTCGCTGTTCAATTGCGCGAGAATCTTTTGTAGCTTCTCACGCGGGTCCCAGGAGGCCCTACGTCGCATGAGTTTTCCGTGCATGTCTGCCAGCTCTTGGATATTCCTCAGGTCGACTACTTCATCCAGATGCCCCCCGGACAAGTCACCAATGTCGAACACGATGAACCTAAGACATTCTTTCGCAGTTTCCCGAGCAGCCGGTGACAATAAAGGCCACAGTGATGCGATGGTCGCGCTGGTTGCCACAATGTGTGGCCCGACGTCCTGAGGGGCGAGGTTCTTGAGGAATATAAGCCACGTCGACAATGTGACATCCGTCAGCTCGGGGATCAAAGACATGGTCTGGAGCGTAGCCATGACCTACAAACGATGAGAACGACAGAATGCAATCTTTAAAATCGAATTACCTGGGGAGCAACGCTTAGAAGCGCGTCGCGAACCTGGACGATCAACGCTCCAAAAGCTCGAATAATCTGTCTTTTGGCGGGCGTCGTCTTCCTTCCCCTGATATCTTGTAACATTTCACTCATGTAAGATACGATACCCAGTAAGTTGGCCTTCAGCAAGTGAACCATATCCGCGTTGCCATTATCTGGACTCCCAGGACTAGAAGACATGATGCGACCAACTTTTCTCAGCGCACTGACAGCCTTTAAAAAAGTCATCAATAGCTTTGGAATGAGGTCATGGACGCATACCGATGCTGCGTCATCGGGGTTCTCATTTCCAAGCACAACCATCAAATCTGCCAAGAGTGGGAGCAAGTTACTGTGGACGATACCCCTAATGTCTATCGAGCGTCGGTTGACCTCGTCGGCGTCTGCTCTCACCGTCTTCACAATAAAATCAAGCGCCTGGTTCGTCTGTCCGGGCCCTTGAAGTCGAAATATATGCGAGAGAATCTGCGACGCATCACCAAGGAAGAGGATCGACAATTTCTTGCCCAATTCGCTCGCGATTTCTTCGAGTACTCGAATCTCGCGCTCGGCAAAGAGGTGAGGAAGCGCATGCGGACGCGTGATGGATAGGAAACTGTTTGGATAGACACCCAAGAACTGGCATATCTCCGCAAATAACTCTGGGTTCGTACACTTGCGAGCGATGACAAAGGGTGCAAGCCGAGGGAGAAATGGCGACAAAAATCCTTGTGGCTGCTTCTTGTGCCGTTTCGTCAGCTCAGATAACTGATCATATACATGTTAGCTTGGCCCCCACGAGATTCGAAAAAAAGCTCGCCTGTCCCAACGCAATACTCTTCAACATTGGGTTACGTTCACCAAGTTGCGAAACGAGATGAAAAACGACTTCTTCAAGAACTTGCGGATGAGCATCGCTGGAATACGTCAGTCACATCCGTGAAACGTCTTCAATAGATACGACGCACGTTCCGATCAACCCAAGCGTGATCAACGTCGTCTCTTTAATTGCACTTCTGGGCCCCGTATGTAGGAAGCGAACGAGATGGAAAAATAGACCCTCTATTTGCATCCAACCCCCTTGATCGTTTGCGCATACTTTGACGAGCTGAGCGAGAGCCTGACTGGAGATTGCTAAGCACGCCTACTGCCAGTATTCGATGAGCACATACCCGGCCAACAGCCTCGAGGATCTATCCTTGTCAGATACCCCGCGCTGGACCAATTCCAGAACAAAAGTGCAATTGTTGGCAAGCAAGTAGACCGCATGGTGTTTGACGATGACTAAAATGGCTCGATACGCGCTTCCGCGAACCACGGGCGTCACTTCTTCAACGGAACCGACGAGAAGCTCGCTGAGCAAGGAAAGCACAGATTGAATTGGCGAAACCCTTCCAGCGCCCTCATTGAAACAGGAAAGCAACTGCGTAACAATCGATGATGCGTAGTCGGCAATAGCACACCTGACCGCGGACGACCTGGACTGGCTCGTTAACGCCGATACGAAACACTGAAAGATCGGTTACCTCTGTAAAATGTTCTTCAGCATCTGCAAGCCACGTCCTGCGAATACGGCATCCGACGAGGCAATATTGTTCGCCCATTCGAGTTCCTGCGGATCAATCACCGCTCGGAGCGCCTGCGTGGCTTGAACGCGCCAACCACTCAGCGGCGAGACCTGTTCTCGAACACTGCTGTCACCAGCCAGCAACATGTCCACATCTCTCACGATCCCCTCCCAATCGCCATACAACCCATTTCCCTCGAAAAGGTTCTTGACAGCTTGCAATCCCGCACCATCCAACTGACCAAGATGCTTACGCAAAAACGTGAACGCAAGAACCTTGTACGATCAGTCGCCTCGTCTGCATCAAACACGCAAGATACACGAACCCTCAGTTCAATCCCAGCATCCCCCCATTCCTCCCTTGTCAAAATACCAAGGATAGCAGTTGCGTGAAACGGAGTCAATCTCAAACAACTGTCTCCTTCGTTCGACAAAAGGGAAGCAAGTGCTCTCACAGAGGGATGGGATGGATTCTTGGGACCTTCTTCCAGTTTATGGATTAGAAGACGGCAGAACAAGATCCCAAGAGCATCCCGAAAGCCTGGACTCATTGGAAGTATGACCTGTGCAGCCTGGAGGGTTCGAAGTAAGCAGCGCGAACGCACCACGTCCGTGGTCGGACAACTAAAACAAGAATCAAACGTCAGAGGGATGATTCGCGCTGTATGCCGCAAGAGATCGTGTGTAAAGCACCGGGATTCCTCCGACTTTTGCACGACTTTGGAAGCGATATCCGCGACGATGCTGCAGAAAACGACAAGGAACGACTTGTTCGGTAGTCTGATAATATCCGCGTTATCTGGAGGGATCTTCATTGGCTTCAGAACGAATTCGATATGTTATCTATCTGGAAATATCTTACGGGTGTATCTACTCTGTGGGTTGGCGCTCGCTTCAAATGTGGCATTGCATAGAACTGAATGTCCAAGGGAAAATCATCCTGAGGCGTGGTCAAGAGATCTGCAAGCCTATTACAGGCGAGAACGACGGCTCGAAAACGCACACCACCCACCGTATGTCAAGCCAAGCACGTCCCACAAGAGTGAATGCGCCCATATTCTCTGAGAGATCTCCCTTCTGAATGGAGAAGCAAGCAACTGGCACAGGATGTGCACCAGAATGTCGGCCGCCTTTGAGTAGAGGGTAGTTGGGTCAAAATGGTCCGCCAGACTATCATTGCTCGCATCGAGCCAGGACTCCGCTGACACGCAGAGAGCAAGCAGTCTCACGAATAGCTTCTTCACGAAATCCCTCCCGTCGTACCAAATTGGCCGCGG
>JBBPLM010000070.1:23995-34453 GCA_038089795.1 Pulchroboletus neoregius | reverse complement strand
CTGGCGCGAGATATGATCCAAGACGTCGAGTGAGATGTGGGTGAGGGTAATGCGTTCGTTGGTCGTGCCTTGCTTGATGGACGTGAAATACGGAAAGTAGCTATAGACCTGATCGGCGAGACCCGATATCATCGTAACCCAGGAAGCTCTGTCGTAGACTGGCGTGCCGGCGGACGACTTTTGTATCAAGGAGCCCAAAAACTCCAGAAGTTGCTTCGCAGAGACAGCATCCTCGACGTCTGGAGTCTGGAAGGTTGCAGGAACACAACTAGACGGTGGGTCGCTCATTCGCAGTGCAAGAGTGTCCAGGATAAACTTGGCCGACAATGAAAGAACGGATTGCCAACCAACGCGTCGCGCACTCACAAAAGTTACCAAATTAGGAAATACTTTGGACGATGGGTACATCCAACTGAATCGACACCTTACTTGTGACCAGCCCGCCGCTTCTCTCTAGCCTTCTCCCTGTCCATGGCCTTCTGCTCCGCCCTTTCACCCTCCAACGAACTAAATGCCTTGTTCATGCGTTCCTTGTACATCCTGTCTTTCTCCATCTGCTTCTTGTGTTCCACAGCCGCAAGGAATTTGGCATCCTTGCGTAACTCGCGAATCGCGCCCTTGCGTTCCTGCTTGAGCTGATACCGTAACTTGGACGCTTCGTTGCGCTCACGATCCGGGTCCTGTCGCCGGATATACGATGATGAGCTGGTTTCGAACTTGGGGATATACGTCGGGATTGGGATCGGTTTGTGAGCTTGTAAGAGAAGTGGTTTCCGGGACTGCCGGGCAAACTTGAGTAAGCGTGCAATTTTTTCTTGCAAGGAGGTGACACATGACTGCCAATGTGTGTAAGGGGGTGCAATTGACGGTAACGCGAGGCCATACCTGGACGTCTTCGGACAGTGGTCCGCATTCCAACCCCAAAAGTACAAGGTTGATTGGCTCGTATAGTTCGATGAATCCGTCAAGCGACTTGTACATATCGGCAAATCGGTCCAATAAACCTAGGGCCACCCCAAGAGCATCTATTTTAGATTGCTCTGTAGGATTTGCGGATGAGATCATATACAATAAATCGGGTTTCCGAAAACCGAGGCCTTTCGCTTGAATTGCGTCAATGACCAGCGGCTCACATAGTGCGGACCGTAAATCCGGACACGTTAGGACGCCAGGTAGTGACTTTGCGCTGGCGAACACATGGGATACAAGGTGCAGCGTGGCATTGACTGCGAAGTTTATGGCTTCCGGGACGAAGCGCTTCGACAGAGATTCGTATTGCAGGAACAGAGAGGACAAGAACAATCCACTTGCGATATCCCCGAATGATCTGACTCGGCATAATCCGAGATATGCGCCTATGAGTAGTCGTGCAGGCGAAATGACCGGATGGTGCATGTCACTGGTCGGCCAAATGATTCCTGTCACTCGAAGGAAAATGAGTTCGGAGAGTCCGGGCCATGTCCTTGCGTCGTGTTCTAATGCACCGGTCGCCAAACCGCGTTTGAGGTTTTTATGCATAAGAGAAAGCTTTTCCACGAAATACTCTGCCGATTCGATGGGATACGATCGACAGAGTGCAAACAAGTGCGGTACGAGAGCGGATAACAACTTCATTCTTGGTGCTGGCGATGCTATATGCAGTATATGATCAATCAGGACCCTCGCCAGGTTCTATGAACAGGATTAAGAAGGGGATGTTGGGACCATAATTTTAACCTTACCTGCAATTTGAGTTTGTTTTCGGGGCCGAGGCTGTGATGATACAGTGTTCGAATCCTCTGTACTACCGTCGGAACGTCGGAATCCGGGAGACCTTGGACGATTTTGAGGAACTCGTCGTGACTCTCTGGCGCAGGGAATGTATACGGCAACTCCTTCGCAGTATTCAGAGTTTCGGATGATCGCTGAGGCTTTTGTTTTGTCCTCGCTTCAGTGGTATCTTCCTCCACGTCGGACGCTTGGTCGCCACTCGATTGATCATCCTCTCCGAAACCATCGAGATCAGTTTCCTCGCTATTGTGCTCTTCATCACTCCCCTCTCCCTCATCGCTCTCAGATGCGTCACTACCCTCTCCTTCAGACGCATCACTTCCCAGCTCCACACCAAGACCAGCGCCGAGTGCATCGAATGGTTCGTCCTCCATGAAATCATCGTCCAAATCATCACCCCCGCGAGTGCGTTTCTTTCTCCGACCGCCCACGTCCTCATCGCCGCTCTCGCCCGGATCCTGACCCAACATGCGCAATCTCCGTTGTTTCTCTGCCTTTTCAAGGGCTTCCTTTTGCTCCAGCGCCAACTCTTCCTCCGTTTTCGTTCTGTCTTTTGGTTTTGCCCGTTTATCAAAGGCAAGCTCGCGGACCTGTTTGTCATAGTCCATGGTATCCTCGTCGTCGGCAGATACTGGTGCAGGAAGTTTTGGGATAACAGAGGTATCGTTACCTATAGATGACGGATCGGGGGTGTAGAGAAGCTTCCTGAGCGAATCGAAATCCTGGTCGAGTTCATGTCGCATGTTCTCCTCTTGTTCTTTCTCTATCTGACGACGCATCTATGTCGAGCGACGTTTTACTGAGTGGTTCCTTGTACACCAAACGAGTGAATACCTTGTGCGCCTTGCTCTTGGCGATGACTTCGGCCATGACTTCGGCCTTGGACTTTTTTCGATCGGGCTACAAAAGTTAGTTAGGTGCTCTGCACGATGTCAAGGAGTCATTATGCTATACCTCGTCCTCCTTTTCCTCTTCGTTGTCGCTAAACCCACCAAAGTGGACCTTTTTGACGGTATCGCGATCGAGTTGACCTTGCGAGGTGATTAAACGCGCTCCTCGAATACGAGGCAGCACTCACCCTCGTCTTCATCCACGGGTAACAATATATCATCAAAGTCGTCCATTTTAGACAGACTCTGTCCATAATGCGTCAGGTCGTCCTCGTTTTCCAAATTGAACGCGGACGCCTTGGACGCGCGCCGTCTCTCCTTGGTGAATCGCTCGAGCATACGCTCCTCAAGCGACATCGAAGGGTCATTTTCACCAAACCGTCGATCGAGAATACCACCGACGCGCCCCCTCTGCTCAACCTCCTTCAGCAGTGACTTTTCTCTCTGCACATCATCAGCACATCACACGACGACAACAATGGCGTTTCTACTTGCTGCATCCCAGTCTGCTTGCTCTGCGCTGGTCGTCCCATCGTCCCCCTGATCTTCCGTCCGCCGACATCATGTTTGAGCCGAGTGACCTTGACGTCAAACGGGTTGAGTTTTTGTTGGATGTCGCGTAGTTTGGCGGCTTTTTTGACTTTGGCGTGTTCGGTCAATGGACTAGACTTTTTTTTCTTGCCGTTGGGTCCGTTGACCCCGGCTTGAGAGAGCGCTGATTTGAGTTGGGATAGCTGGGATCCCTTGGCCATGCGGTGAACTTGCGAGAGGTAGTCACGCTTGTCACGCAAACATATTGCGGTCCACCACCGACCACCACGGCACGCTAGTACCGTTTGCTACCCGACTCCCATATGGACTTGAGAACGAGTTAACTTTCCCTTCAACTCCATGGGTCGATTACCCATATCGAGGACCCGGTTCAGACGGGCTTCACATATGTCTCCTTGTGATCATCGGACCCGGTTCCCGTCCGTATTCTCTCATCGATATGACCTTCTCATGCGCCAGCACAATCACTTCGGAAGTACCTCCGGCATCTCCGTTTCTAAGCCCTGCAGGCACTGTGACACAATTCCTGGCAGACTTTGACTGACGCTGACGATCAACTATGATACGTCCTTCTTGGCCCTCGCGTCGTTATGCATGGAGGCTTTTGTGGAACCTGGACGCATGATCGACCGTTATCTGTGGTTATATACTGGAGCGCCCTGATCACATCACCACGCTTTCGGTTAATGTTGTCAATGCCGCCGACAACAACAACAACCTTGGCCCACCAGATGCTCTTCCCCGACTACTTCTAGCCTCGATCGCCTCCTCGGAAAATCATGCCGCGCGACAAACCAGGGCGGGGGTCGAGAAAGAAAAGAACCGAATCGTTTCGGCAATGACAGCCCCAAATGCCTATCCCAAAATTCGCTGACCGCGACCATCTAGACAAATCTAGACAAGTTGCGCCGGTTTGTCATGTTCGGGCTCCCCCTCCGGAAAGGTTGTGTGTGGTTTCAATGCAAAAAAAATGGGTATGTCATTGGCTCCGAGGTACTACCATCATCCATCATGTGCCCCAGTTCGTTCATTTCCCTGTCGTCCGCTTTCAACCCCTTACGGTACGTAGGACCCGTGCGGCCTGTCGCAACGAGAGAGTCCGGAGATTGACATTCCCATAAACCCTTGGATTACATCTCGGACGATTTCTCCCGGGTGACCGGAATGGAACGTACCGTACTCGCAGCGATTCATCCCCATCCCCATGCCTTGCTGGACATGAAACCATGGTCGACGTGGTTCAGCACGTTAAACTGTATGACAACATGCATATACTACAATGGGTGGGCGTAACCGGACATAATTTCTGGTCGGGCTCTGCCACAGTGCCAGCGCAGTACTTAGTCCCAGGGCCCCCTTAACCCCAAACAAAGTCACGCGGGTGCTTCTGGCGTGCCTCGTGTTCACTAGTGGACACTCGCTTTCAAAAATCCCACTTTTTTTTTCGCAAGCTAAACTTTAACTATGCGTCATTCCAGGGAAAACATGGATTCTCAGGGTAGCCAAGACACGCGCTAATGACGCCTTGAATACATACGTTCGGGATGTCGGTATTCGCTAATACCGGTGGTCCCTGAGTGGCCAAAGGGGCATTGAACGTTCATCTACGCCACCCTTGGCAGCCTTACGGGTCACGCAGCATTGTGGATGCCAAAAATTCTAATTCAAGGTATACTAAAATGCGACAACTAAAACTCCGATTAGTACTAGTACAGTCCCGTCATTCTCTGCTCGCCGTTATTTTCGTACATTATCTGAAGGGTATTTATCATCGCGACGACCCACATGAGGGATGGGGGGAGGGGGTATGTGATGGACGTATGTATATGTGCAATATGATCATAGTCGACAGTTGGGTGGGTGGGATGTAGAGGATACAAGTCGATCGAATTCGGTGGGACAGGTCCTCGGATGATAAATATCGTGACTTTTTGGTCGTGCCACGCTGTATCGTCGTCGTTTTGGGCCATAGTGAATAAATAGGCTTTGATATCGTGTTAAAGACCAAAAGGGTGCGAGTAGGATTATATGGGGCAGGTCGAACGCGAAGTCGAAGGACAATAAATAGGAACAAGAGAGACTTGTCGAATTATGAGGATGGAAGGTCGGCTACAAGGGATGGAGAAGAGAGCAAGAGAGGCGAAGCATGAGGGAGTGGAGACGCTTGAAAGGAAGCCTCTGGCGTGAGAGTCTGCATGGGCGCAGGGGACAGTGACGGCATGGGTGGCGAAGCAAACTGAGCATTACGCTGCTGTACAGGCAGTGACCCGCGGCGGAAGTTGTCCGACTGACCGTGGTAGACTGCTGGCTGCGGATAATAATTGGGTGTAGTCGCCGCTTTGCGGGGTGCAGGATGTGATTGTTGGAGGGACGCAATGTCGGAGAGAGGTGCATTAGGGAGACGGATAGGCGCCTGCAGGCCCGAATCGACCGGTGGACTTTGGGAAGTGCGAGGGATGGGGAAAGTGCAGACTGCAGGAGACGAAAAGGCAGACGACGACGCGGAGCCAGGTGTGGGGGGCTGAGAGGAACAGACAGAAACTGGAGCAAGGTTAGAATGCACGCCAAGGCAAGAGTGGATGAGCAACACTTACTGCTGTCGTCCCAGTCGCTGGCACCGCTCGAGGCGGTGCTCGAGACCGAATTGCGACGAGTAAGGCCCAACTCGCTGGGTTCGTTCTTGATCGGGAGAGAAGCGGGGACAGGTACAGATTTTGGAGTCTTTTTGTCCTGTGGGGTAGCACCCGTGGCCTTGCGCGTCTTGCCGCCTGCACGGAGTTCGTCAAAGCGCAAGGGACGGGGACGGAGATGGGTGCGCTCGTAGAGACCACACTTGTTGCAGACTATTTTCCCGGGATTGAGCGTGGAACGACGCCAGGAAGGTGGCTCTGTTGTGTGACAGTTGAAACAGCGGCGGCGGAGATACTGGGTTTCCTTGCTGGCGGCATCGTCCGTGAGCTGAACAGGGACGGAGGGAACGGGGGCGGAGGCGAGGAAAGAGGGATGGTGGTGGTGGGACTGGAGGGTGGGAAAGCCGAGCTGGGAGGGTACGATGAGGGGGGTGTCCTCGAGCTTGATCGCTTGGTGGTCAGCGCGGTCGGGAATGGGAGGGTCGGGGTACATGGGGTACTGGTCATAGTACTGTGGTTGTGGAAGGTCATGGCGGACGTATGGGTAGGTGGCACGACGGGGCACGGGGTGGGGGTGAAGGTGCTGTTGTTGTTGGTGGTGCCATTCGGCGTAGTGGGCAGTGTCGTCAATGTATACGTCCTTGTGGTAGTTGTCGTGTGATTCCGGCTCGTAAAGCTCCTGGAGGAGTGAGTTTGGTTGATTCGAGTAGGTGAACCAGGCGGGGTCGTTGTGGATCAACAAGTCGGATTCCTGGAAGATGTGGGGGAGAGATCCGATCGGGATGTTGTGCTTTGGGTTGATATGATAGTCGTTGGCATGAGGAGATGGAGTGCGTGGAGTAGAAGATGCGTCAGAGAAGGACGGCGGAGAGGGATAAGCGTCGAACTGCATAACTAGGCGCGTCTGTCTGGTTTACCGTCTCATGATGAATCCAGAGTTATAAAGAACAACGCTGTCCATGCCTATATTAGGAATTTCCTTTTCAGGTCGGGGCCCATCTCCTTCCCAGATTTCGGCTACTCTTTCTTTCTGGCCGTACCACTCTCTCGGATCCCCCGGAACATCCCGCCTATCCGATCTCAGATCCACAAAATACACACAAATACATACATACACTATGTCCAAATACGGTGACATAACAGCGTGTCCGTGTTACGTCAATGGTATCCCACGCACAGCCTTGCACCATGCACATTCCATCGTTCCCCCTTCCCCGCTCCACGTTCGTTCCTCTCCTCGACACTTGACCCGTCGCAACGTCCTTCCACGCTCCCGTGTAGACAGGCGCAACTGCGCTCACATCGCCCCTCCTCTTAATCGCGCCTTCTTGATCCGCCCTTGCGACTTGGTCACGTCAGTCACACTCGTACAGCATTCCTCGATCGCCTCTTCCCTTCCTCTCACCTCCTCGTTGCCCCCCGGTAGGTCTGACTCTCAATCTCGCTACCACAATACTATATTTGTATCCCCTTTCATTTCACTCACCGTATGCTGTGCTCTTCCTTCGCACGTACGCTATATATGGCATCTTTGCTTTCCTATCCCCATTCTCCTCTACCTCCAATGCCACATACCCTCACTACCTCCTCTCCATCATTCTCTCCCAGTGTTTTGATGGATCGGCGACACCATCCAAATTCGTTATCATAGAACCACTGTCCCTGTTACAAATGTGACTTCTGTCTGCTCCTTGTCTCCTTCCGTACAATTCCTCTACAAGCCACACTGCCAACGATCCCGACCAACCCCGGCGTCCGTTTGGTCCCATTCACTATGAAACTTTTCGCACACCCACCTTGCAATCCATCTCCCTTCATCGCATTCGGTAACTTGGTCATGCCCCGTAACATCAGTACAAATCTTGCCATCGTCGCGGAGATCCTATATCAGGCCTCCACATTCCACCTTCATTCACTGCCGTAGATATCGCTAGCCAGTAATCTCCCTCGTACACCCTCCACCTCATCCTGTGATGCTGTACTAGTCATCATGTGCAAATACTTGTTATCAACCGAGTTTCCTGTGCCTCATTTTGTACGGCAAGCCTATACTCTCTTGGTATACATTTCAAAATACATTGGGGGTACATTTGGGGTTGGTTCTCGAACACATCTCGCCATCTCCGCAGTGCCATCCCGTCAACCGTCCTATAATGAAATGACGAGATACGGGTTGTAAAGAATTCCCCTGGATTGTCCTTCGATCCTTCTCTCCTAGGTCCTAGAGCTTGCTGGTGGATCCTGAACCACAGCACAAACGCCGTGCGTGATTCGCACGTGTCGCATCATCCTGTGGTCCTCCTCTTCTTTGGGCGTGCACCGTAGTGAAATGGAACTGATGAGGATCACACACCGTTCACTACATCCCGTCGAGGCACGGTACCGGTCAGATATCGACTTGATCATCCCCAGCACAGTACTAGACCCAACACTCTGTGGTCTTCTATGATCCATGATCGCCGTGGTTTGAGTGGAAGACATCTCGAACATCTCCGTGCATCGCTGTCATCGCCATCCTACAATGCATCGCTGATTATCGGTACTCGACATCACCGCCGGGGATATCAACGACGTCGAATGTCGTTGCATCGCAAAGAACCTCTCGCCGAGGATGAGTGTGGATGGGTTGCATGTAAAGAAATCACATTACCAATAAAATGAAGAGCACATGGGCGAACGACATGTGCACGGGAGCGAGTGACGTCTGCGACCCAATCGTATCTGGGTGAGAAGGTATTTGAAAACGGGCCTTTCCGGTGGTGTTATCTTGCCGCCGAGTCTTCAAAGGGACCCTCTCGCCTCAGGACAACAAGATTGGGTGTTCTCCACACCACGTTCCCTCCCTCGAAGGTTATTTCAACACGACATGCGCTCAGTCGTGGCTCGGAAAGTACCGTGGTCCGTTGAGGCTGTTCCGTGCAGGAAGGCCGGTATCTGACAGAGAGCGCGGAAAGAATCTGGAGAGAGGACGAGCGTATTTGGAAGGGGGCTTCGAGTGTTGGTTTGAAACTATCTCGTAGGCAATACGACACGGGTGGCTCGTTCCCCCTCGACATCCCATTTCGAGTTGAACTCGTGCCAAGCCCCATTGCCATCGGGGCTTCCGACTCCGTTATTCAAACGTACGCATTCATGCTTCTACAGCTTCGATTGGCCCTCGAGGAAAGCGCCAAGATGTCAGGAGGCACACCACCTCGTACGCCACCCGTCGTAATTCGACCGGCTTCCGTGGGGCATACACAGGACGGCGCTGTAGGGACAGCTCGTCGTATTCGCACACTATAATCGTGTCAGCAACCCCGCCGTCAACTCGCGAGGCTGATGACTGCTCCGGCCGTGGTGCCCATCAAAAATGCGAGCAAGTCGTTGATCGTTGTCAACACACTGTCGTGCTCAGTTGCGCTTCTGGGTGCAAAGTCCTCGGGCAGGCGGGAACTGTACTTGAGGTCAGTGTCCGTTGTCGTTTCGGCTCGTCGGCACGAATTGACCACCGTACCTCCCCGTACGATAATCGGATTTTAATCAATTCACCGACCCTGTGTAGTTTTTGTCACGGCTGGTTCTTTGCGCAGCTGCTACACCGTCTCAGCAGGCATCTAGTCTCTGTACTCGACTCACTCTCAACGTGTTGCTCCCTCGTATTATGAGGTCACATGGGCTCATCGATCATTCCATTTCAAATCCCGATCCTTTGCGGGCGCAATACTACCTGTAGTCCTCCAGTCGCTCTCTTTTTCCACATCTGGCAGCCCTCCATTCGTACCACTGACGTATTTGACTCGATTGCGTTTCATGTTGACGCTCCCCACACCTTCCTCCGAAGCACCCTTTGCCCGCGAGAAACACCCGCTCCTTTCGCACGTCCACCGATTGGCCCAACCTATTGTGTGTTTGTACGCTTGTCTACTTTCCGGTCCCCGCCTTGTACCTTTTTTTTTTTTTTTTTTTTTTCAGAAAGGCGTGTGGCGCCCTCCCGCCCTGCGATAACCGCCGTGGCTTACACGCCCGCATGAATCCCACATTCGGATTCCGCATCCAGTACCATGGATCGTTTATCTCAATAGCTAAACAAGTCACCTTGTGTGTGTGGGTCGTGTGGCAGGCTATCGCTTTTTGTTGCGGCTGCCGTCACCCTCGCAGGGGTCCTCCCTCCATCTTACCGCATTCGATTTGCCTCTCTCCCCTGTTCCATACCAGGACATGACTTTGCGGCTGCACGCTCCAAACATAATAACCCTAAGGGATGTCAAGGCAGCTGCGTATACTTACTCGGGTTGAATTGGAATACGCAACACTCCATGGCTGTGACCTAGCGTGGAGCGTCCTTTTAGCAAAATAATATCTATAGTATAGTTCGAGTCCCGCGTCTCATGACCGGGGTATCCCTGACGCGATCCATTCAAACCTCCATATTGGTGCTAATATCCTCTCACCTGTCGTCAAGCGCCCGTGTCTTCCTCTTGAAAAACTCTCACGTCTTAAAATTATTGTTTAAACATCTCTACCGTACAACTTACGTCGCCCCTTTGTTCCAAGATTATCAAGAGAGGGAGGGGGGAGGAAGAACGCGACAAAAGCGACGTCCACGGCCCACTCACTTCACGGCATTGAATCGT
>JBBPLM010000070.1:3795-15742 GCA_038089795.1 Pulchroboletus neoregius | reverse complement strand
GTGTACTGTACCAGTGGTACAGATTGGTTCCACCAGCATACCACTTTCGAATTTTCGGCGTTCCGTTGACGAACAAATCATTCACGTACCTACTGGCATTTCAAGTGAGTGTTTTTTTTAATAGAAGAAACCGTCGCGTTCTTCACGTTATTGACGTGAGAAGCTTGCATTAGGGCATGTTCCAGGATCGCTCACAGCTGCATGTCTCGGGCTGCTCGTGGGCTTCACATACCGTTCGGAGCTAATCAACATTAAGAAATGGCGTGTTTCTCCGGCCGTCATTCGGTTCTCTACGCGATACTTGCTTCCTTTGATCGGGTCTACCCGTCCCCCGCGTCGTCTCAATCGGGCACGTCCCGAACAGCAGGAGACAACCGTCGAACCGGAAAATGAAGAAGTAGTCACTACTGCTCGACCTCCTGTACAAACGAGTCAGACAGACAATGTACCATCTCAGGGAGAACCGGGCAACGTCGTGCGCTCGTGGGTAAACGAGTTGACCGGTAGGACAGAAGATCCCGCAAGAATACGGACACCCAGTGATGCCGAGATTTCGCAACTTGCTGCAATGTTCCCTGATGTATCAAGAGATCTCATCACTAGGGCACTTCAACGAACGTGGGTACAGAACTAATCCAATCGAAGCATTACAGCTGATCTCACTGTACAGTCCAAACATTGAAGTTGCTGTGGAGATCCTTTTGCATGTCAGGTGATAGAAAATATAAACTTTTTAAGAAGGTAGTCGTCCTCTGTACGTAGTTGGAACCACCACAGATTACTAGACACCCTCGGAGATTGGACATGTATCACTAAGCTGCCAACTCTGGGTCTTCTCCTTCGAAGGCTTCTCCCTCCTCATCTTCTGTCACAAAGGCCGTCATGGGAACAGAGTATAGTCGTATTACGGACTAGTGAAATATGTCAGTGCCATAGAACTCGCCGAGTTGTTCCGTATTACCCTGTTAGGATCCTTTACGAGTACATATTTGCCCTCGGGCATCTTCATACATAGATCTGTGATGGTTCGAACGATGCCCCAGCCATTGGAAACAGAAACGTTGAGCTGGCTGGCAAAGTCTGTGGGGCGCATCGAGGCAGTGCTAAGGATGATATGTCGAGTGTTGTCCTTGGGATTGACACGAGAGATGTATCTGCAAATCACACGATCGTGCAGTCAGTTTAATTGACCCACGTTCGTTCAAGCACATGCAACACGGTGTTCATTACTACCGAACAAGTTGTGGGGTAGTACGCACCCAATCTTCATGAGATCAGCGCCCGCCAATATGCTCTGGACGGTCCATTTTGCCAGTTTGCAACTGTTGTTCTTCATCTCCGTTGCGACGACAGCACCGCGTTGAGAGTCCAACTTTGAGCGCCAGTCCTGAGCGCCACCTGCACCTTGAGCACGAGGGTCAAACTCGTTCAGGGCTCGGATCGTCACAAGACCGTGACCATCGGCTGGATTCCCAGAACCAGCAACATACGCGTCAACTTCGGTGCGCACACAGATTTTGAGGTCCTCGTCTTCAGTAACTCCAAGATCGAAGGTACGGTACCGGTAACCACACGAAGCGAGAGGTTCCGTTTCTTCGGGACCATAGAACGGGTTTGGGTGGGCAAAGTCTGTCGTCACAGGTTCTTGTACAGACTGGAACCCGAAATTTTGATTGATGTACGTCGCCTCCAATGACAGTGACGTAGCCGAGTTGATCGACGGTGCCTCGAGGACGGCAGTTTTGTCGGCTGGATTGTTGGGATTCGGGGGTGTGGGATCCTGAGGAGGATCGGACGCATTTTCATTGACAGTGACCGTGTCGAACGGCCCGCCGTCGCGTTTGTCAAAGAACAGGTTGTTGCCCTCGCGGAGGATGACAATGTCCCAAGGATACACTGATCGGGGAGCACACATAAGTACAGAAAGGATGACATCCGTAGCGTAGACCGTTGCTGTATTTTTCGCCACAAGCTACACACCATCGAGTTCAGAGATTTCCGGTGAGAAATACCGAACGCATACATACCTGTTGAATGACTGGATCGTCGGATGTAGTGGTATTATATTTTATACGATCCACAAGTTGAAGTGGTCGCTCTGTTTTGGTCGTGACGCGATCGTAAGATTTATCATAGGCGAATACTCGTCCGTATGTGTCGCTTTGGAACGAGGAGATTCAACAACTGTTCATGAAATGTACGATAGCTCACTGACATGTCCTCTGCTTCGTCCACTTCTAATTTGAGCTTGGCCAAGCGATGGAATTCAATCTCTTCCAGCATTGTCCACTGAGGTGAGATGACAACGGAAGATTCCCGAGTACGATTGGTCTGCAGGAGATCAGTCATACCTGATATAATAAATCAGAGTAAAGGAACGTACTTTCTCCCAGTCTCGCCAGCCTCTCCGGCCACCACGCTGAGCTGCTCCCCGCCCACCCATGGCATTACCACGAGCACCTCTCTGACCCCCCCTTGCAGTAAAAGAGTTGGCGCCACGTCCAGATGCTCTTCCCCTAGTAAACCCTCCACGACGAGGTGGCGCGGTCTTGTTATCGACCAAAGAAAAGGTGGACTCATCCTCGACATGGAAATATGCAAACGCGCTCGCGGTGCCACTGCCAAAAGCCTGAGCGCCGTCCCTCTTTGATCTCCCTGTCGCACCGCGCGTGTCGCGGGTATTTGGAAGACCAACAGTAGCCTGGCGATTTTCACTTGTGGTGTCGTTCCAGTCTGCAAACCGGCCGAGCTTGTCAGATTTGGCGTATGGTGCATACGGGATGTCCTTGAACTTGAATTGTTCTGGGATGTTCGATGGCGAGGGACCCCATCCCCCGTCTGGATTATCGTGAATTGGTGGTAGAGAAAACGAAGCCATCTTGTTCTCGCTGATGGTAGATATCGACTATCAATGAAGTTTTGTACAAATGTGCAGCGTGAGAAACGGGACTTGGAGTTGGACAAGCATGAAGTAAGTTCGTGTGCCAGCAACTTGGTCATTGGACTAATCACTGGACCTTAGTGTCGTGCGGGAAATCAACAAGATTAATGAGCGCGAACTGGAACTAGGTACTTCTGCTTCATGGCACGACGAATACAAGGGTGAGATGTCAGAAACGTTCCGGTCTGATGATTCTCAACATACTCTGTAGACTCTGCCTACATCTTCATCGGTGGTCTTCACCTTGACCTCACGGAAGGCGATGTTATCGCAATTTTCTCCCAGTAAGTCAAAAGATTGTCTTATTTGCGACATGGTTCCAACTTTGATAGGTACGGGGAAGTTATGGACGTGAATTTACCTCGGGATAAAACAACGGGGAAAACAAGGGGATTCGGTTTCCTCATGTACGAAGACCAGAAATCCACAGTCTTAGCGGTTGACAATCTTAATGGCGCCCAAGTTCTTGAGAGAACATTGCGGGTCGATCATGTCAAGAACTACAAGCAATCCAAGATAAAAGGGGAAGACGGTGAATGGGTGGTTCCGGAGGAACAAAGCTTGAATGCAAAGCCTGGGATGATAATTAGTATGTCACCGTCTTCCGTCCGACGACGTGCTCCTAATATCGGTGTTGTTCAGATGAGGCACCCGCCTCTGATTCAGACGCGTCGTCTACATTCTCCATCGATCCTGAAGATCCCATGAGAGATTACCTATTGGCCCAACGCAAGGAAATGAAAGCACTCAAAAAGTCCAAGAAGTCCAAGAAGGACAGACACAAAGACGAGACGCCCGAAGAACGTCGCGCGAGAAAGGAACGAAGGCGAGAGAGGAAGTCGCGGAAGGAGAAGACGAAGTCTGAGGGTGTGAAGGGAGTGGAGAGTCTATTGAAGAGCCTTACGGAGCAAGAGTCGCCGCAAGACAGACGAAGGGATTATCGAGACACCCCTGACAGGGATTCAGACCGTTCAGGAGAGTGGTGGCGGTCACACTCGCCCTCATACGGGAGCAAAGGCAACCGAAACGTTAGCACGAACCGCACTCCCGAACGAGATTCAGGGCGATCTGGACCGTCCAAGCGTAGGGACAAGAGCGACAGGCACGAGGACTGATGATCCGGACGGTAGAGTCAGAGGATAATGGCTCGGTTGTATATTTTGTTTCAGTCGTTGCAGATGACTTGGTTTTGGCAGTACCATGTGATGATGGCGGAAATGTTTGGTAGAACGATTATTGTCAAGCGATCGACCGATTGATCTATCGCTGTAGATCATCGAATTTATCAGCGATGTCTCGCTTCTGACCCGCCGGGTTACAGCCAGACAGCACCGTACTACATATGGGTGTGACATCGCCAGTGATTAGATTTATATTCCGCGGGGCCCGTATACCGAATGATCAGTCGCAACGGTTCGGTGGTTTTTCTTTCTTGCCGCTACTTTAAAACGACCGGATGCTCCATCTCTAAGCCCTCGGTGATGCGGTTTATAATTAACGCGATTGATCGAGGATCTTATCAGTGCTTGTCCGTCTCAGATGACTCGTGTTCTAAGCTGTCATGACTTTTGTAAATTCATAGGAGTTCGTTATAAGGAGAGGATACGTGAATGTCGGGTTGAACGGGAGATGGATTTATATCAAGGCAATTGAGGTGCCCAGTCAACTACTCGCTGTGGGTGGGTCCAAATCCAATCATCCCGGACTTTCTGCTTGGCATCCGAGCATCGCCGACGACTCGCCGACTTTCGGGGGCATTGTGGCACTCCACAACGTAGTAGTGCGCTCGGGACTCTCGAGCTCCTTTTCGAGACGTGTCGTGTCCGACAGTCGCCGACTTTTAGGCGATCTTACGCGCTCCGAGTCCTAACGTAGACCGGAGGGAGCTTCGTTCATCATGGCGACCGCTTATAACCCGCGGACAACGTCCATTGCCAGTGGGATCTGTAACGGACGATCTTTTTGGAACCGGTCAGGTTGGCTAACCTTCTTCGGAACCTACTAGTAGAATCCGATTTGTATTATATGTCGGAAAGTACTACTGTAGCCTGAGACTATCATTATCTAAGTTCCCATGATAACTCCAAGTTACACGTTACCACCACCAACAGTCCACAAGGCATCTTGCAAGACTTCACCATGTCTCCGGCGACGCGCTCCTCTGCCCCAACGACCCCTTCCAAGCCACGCGTGAGTACTGGCTCAGACGGTCTAGTAACACCCACGCGTCGTACACCACATTGCACAAAGTGCCACCGCCCGCGCGCAGGACATCCTCGCTCCGGTTGTCCCTACGTCGACGCGTCAGATCCCAGTCCTACATCCCCTTCCGCCAGAAAACCCGCTTCTAGAGCGACACAGCTCGTTCCCACAGCGGATGACGGGCTCTCAGAAGAACTCTCCTCCCTACGAATAGTCAGTCCGACTGAGGAGAGCGGACGCAAGTTCATGCCGCCCACCGGGAGCAAGTTGAAACGGAGGCTGTCAGTGCGGTTCGCCCTCGTCCCCGAACAGACCCTTGCATCCCTTAGTCCAACCGACACGCACTTGGTGGAGCAGCTACTTCAGCCTGGCATGATGAGCAACATCGTGACGCCAGAGGACAGAGTGGCACACGTGTTGAAGTGGCAGAAGACGCTGGACGACGCCGATCCGTTGGACGGTCCCAAAGAAGAGCCCGCGGAAGTAAAAGCAGATCCACCGTCTAGTGACAACAAAGTCTCCCCGCTTTCTCGTTGCATGCCTTGCACACTTTCTACACCCACGGCCAGTCTTACTGTCACGGAGCCAGTCTCTGATCAATACATTGGTGGCTCGGCCATCAATATGAACGAGACGATTTATCTACTTCCCGATCCCGATGTCAAAAAACAAAAGCCGCTCAGCCGCTCGATGAGCTTTGAGCAGCGCTCCTTGTTTTTACAACAGCTCAGTCATTCCTCCAGTACGGCACCCGCTACGTTACTCTCCCTCCCACTTGCCGATTTGGACAGCGTGCGGAGTGACGCAGAGAACATCGGATTCCATGTCCGCGTTCTTCCAAGCCGAGAGGACAATACTAAATGGGTCGTTCTTGGCACCGAGGAGGAAGCAATCGATCTTCTCGCGGAAAAGTTCCTCGAGGAAGAAGAGAGGAGTACGAGGGTCAAGGGGAAAGGCAGGAAATTAACGGCGGTCGCAGGGGGTGTGGTCTTTGGTGCCGTGGCCACCTGGACTAGCCTCGCATTTTCTTGAAGACAAGGAGATCTTTTCATCATCCAATTGCTTGTTGTATGTATTATGTATTAAAGTGTAGCCAATTTTCAAATGTTGTCCCCGTCGATCAATGGAAAGAATCGCTCTTATGGATAAATGCGCAGAATATTAACGAGTGACTGTACGTATAAGGACTGGCACAACACGGGTGTGGTACATGTTGCCGTAGATAAATACCTGAAAGCATCAAACAGGCGCGACCAAGAAGCTTGTCCGGAACATACATTGACATATAAGACAATTCTGCTGTGAAACGCGCTTTGTTCCCATGTGCTCTGGACAATCCCGGCGTTGCCATTAATCCCATTGCCACTTAGGGTTCAGTGGCAAAGCCAGACTTCCCATGTCTCTTGATGTGCTCATGAACCTCCCTGATGTGTCGTTTGAGTGATTGTCGGCGCATCGGCTTCTGACATTTATCACAGATAACACGCTCTGGATGAGGATGAGTTTTACGGGTATGTCGACGATGACGAGACAATGATGGGACCCCGCTTAGCACAGATTGCGCCATCCTGGAACTGACACCATCAAAGCTTGTGTTCTGCACTTGACTTGTTGAGCGATAGCTAGCGCCAGCTTCGGGAAAGGCGGGCATGTAAAACCAAGTGGGCATTTGGTATGAAGGGTAACCTGTTTCGCGCAGGAAACTGGGCTGTGCGGGCGCTTCTACAGCATGGCGGTCGTCACCGCGATGTAACCGTGTCCTTCCTAAAAATTTCGGATCTGTCGTACCGGACGGGACTTGGCTTCTATTGAGCTGCATGCCGGCCACATTGGGCCCGTTCCACCCTGTCGGTGGCGCATACGCATGAGTACTCTCGGTCTCCGCAGTAGACAACCAGGGTCCCAGGTGCGCATTAACAGAGTAATGACAGTTCGTGAGAGGTACGGGCAGCGTGCAATCCTGTGCAGTTTGGTGAAACGATGCATGTGCTACACAGCGAAAATTCCTAAGAGATAATCAGCGGGTTGAATAAAACGAAAGTTTGAGGATACGGGGGACTAACTCAGCTGCATCTGAAAAAGCGGTCGGCGGGTTATCATCATTTCCAATGATAGGCACGACCGTGGACGACCATCCGTGGGGGTTAACGGGAACACGTGTACTAACGAATTCATCAGGAAGAGGGAACGTGGAGAAATAGTCTATACGCACTGGGTGGAAATCGATGTAACCTCGCCGCGAGCGGCAGAATTGTCACTTGCACTCTCGGAGTGCGAACCGGAGCTCTCCTGGTAGCACGGATAGAAGAAGTACCTGCTCATAGACAGACATTAGAAAAAGATTTTCCGTCACGGTGTAAAAATTTCATACGATTTGTCTTGCATCGTTCGAGTGGAGAAGGGACAAGGGTAATGCTTTGGAGTGTAGCATTGTGCGTAGCTTTTAAATGATCCAGCACTTGCATGAGACACAGCTTCGAAAACCCTCCAACTGGGAAAGATCGTCACTGAGTGACTGAATAGGTCTGATCGGAGATGCGGATGCCAATGGCCGTAAGCAGGGCAGCATGGCCAGAAGTGAAATGGATTTGGGGTACACTCGAGCGAGAGAAAGTTCATAATCAGCCTCATATCTGCCAGCGCCGCGTCAAAGACTCGAAAACGCGTCGTGGTAAGCTTTCGAGATACCCTGCCTCCTCGGGTCATGGACCTGTAGGCGGCAACGGCCACATCAGATGACTGATCAGAAATGGTTAAACCAGGGTGTTATGTTGGTATCCGCCTAAAAAAACATGTATATTTTGTCCGGAAAGGGAAATGTCGGGTCAAGGTTGGGTTTAAGACTTACAATGTTGGCGATTGGCATGATGTAGCACCACCGAACCTGTCGGCAACTGATTGGAGGCGGCTTGTGCGGTATACACCTCTCGGAAAAAGTAGGCTTTAGAAGCCGTTCAGGCTATGTCTGGTAATGAAAAAACGGGGTCGCCCACCAGGGTAGGAGTTACGGAGGCACGGATCTACCAACCGTCCGTAAAAGACTCCACGCGGCCATTTTCATAGCAATTAATGGTGCGATAGCATGTCGCGCACGCTGTGGGTCAAGGTGAACATTAACATTAATCGAAGATATGGATCACGTGTCACAATCAATGTGCCCTCCATAATAGGAAACTTGCAAGGTGACGCTGAGCTCCGAATGATCATGTATCTATGCTTGGACGTTTTTTAGTCGCTTCCCTACAATGTCTATTAACTCGTTCGAGTCGTTTGAAACATACGTACAGGATGCCGAGCAAGACCAACAAGGCGATGGCGAGTTGCCTACTTACGACGATCTTGCTGCCCAACACAGCCCTAATTCACGGTGCGTACAACGACAGGCAGCTTGCAGGCAAACCTGAACATGCGTACAGATTTGGTCGGTGGAGAGGATGGATTGAGAAAAGGTGAGGATATATATTCTTGAAAATACTGCGAGCCTGCAATATTGACACGAGGCCAGGGCTGCGGAGCGCTATGCAGACCTCACCCAAGAAGAAATGGCACGCCGACGTACCCGTGGCTGGGGTGGAAATCAGGAACAAATGCCCGTAAGTAATCATCTCGACATGGTCTCCGATGACGCCTCTAAAAGCCTGTAATACCAAGGATATCCAAGTAGATGATCCAAATACCCCTTTGGCATCGGACGTGTCTTATTCTGACCAAAGCCGTATTCCACCAGGCCCATTGCGTATTCGTACAAACCGAGATCTTCCCGATCTCCCTGCATCTTCTTCGCAGCCCAATCAAGGCATCTCTCACCCAGAATCTGCTGTTTCTACTTCATCGACAAATCTTCCTTCTCAATCACAACAACACTTACATGGGACGGCTTGTGAAACTCTCCTCCCTAGCCATCTGCAACTTCATCAGTTTGGTTCGCGATTTCTACCACACACAACCTCACCAATCCGGTGCATCCTTCCTATCAATCGTGACCGTCTGCTGCTTATTGGTACAGATACCGGCCTCTCCGTCCTAGATATGTATCCTATGGAGTGGGCAAGTGACGGTGATGTTGGAATTATCCATAAAGGCCCTGGAGACGCGCAGGCCCGGGTAATATGGACAGGAGAGGCGTACGTGGCCGATTCGATTAAACTAACACGTGTTTGTACTCAGTTTTGGTTATTGCTTCATTTCAGAGTCTATCAAATGTCAATTCTTGAGCACGAAGACATTGGCGAAGGGACACCGCAAGGCGTTGTCCTTGCATTGGTAGGACCTGATCCTGACGCACCATCCGCATCAAACGGACACCAAGAATCACTCCGGACCCTGAGGATGTACAATTTAGCAAGTCTTACAAGCCTCGCCAAGTGGACAATCGCTCAAAAAGTCCGTACATTGCCTAACCGTCTTGCTGTGCTGACTCCCTTCGGGCTCTTTATGTAGGGTACACATCCTGTGGATCTCCGTCGAGCTTCTGACTGGAACATCCAACAAACTCCTGTCAAGAAACACCGCCCAGCAAGCAGTATTACGCGAGGTTTAAAACATCTTATCGAGTCCCCAACCCGCACACAGCAACCCGCGACCTCGTACGAGTCCTACCTTGCTGTTCCGAGTGCAAAGCGGCACGCCGCCACCGCCTCAGCTGACGCATCATGGGATGTAGTTGACGACCTTCCCTTACGGTGGGCCACTGACTTCGTACCGCTTGCCAACGCTGGTTCCCGACTGGCAAGTACGAGCGTCATCTCGTACGCTTTATGGCACGAGGGTGGATCTGGGCTTGGCGGAGGGAGGCATGGACGGCGAGCACTCCTTGCGGTCGCCACGAAGTATAATATCTTTATGTACGAGACCCCAAAGGGAGAAAGGGCCTTTCATTTCGTCAAGGTGGGCGCCCATTAATTTGCTTTTTTGGAGGGGGAATTCTTACGCATCAATTTGTGGACAGGAATTTTACACTCCAGTCCAACCTCGTAATCTTGTGTTCGTTCACCAGTCGGTCGACATCACACGATCACCATCCGAAGGCGCTTCACCAAGACAGACAGGATATGGTCACGCCCGGGGCCCATCCATTGATTCCCACTTCTCATACCACAATGCCCGCGCTTCCATTCCCCCCCTCTCACATCGCACGTACAGTGCCCAAATAGCCGTATTCGTCGTGTTCGAAAAGAAAGCGGGACTGATACGCATCGCAGATGCGGCGGTAACGGAAGTAGAGATGTATGACGCAGGAAGCAGCAGCGGCCATTCAGGCGGTGGAAGTTTCATGCCCGCAAAAGATTCATTAAACGTCGGCAGCTCCCTCGGTCCCAGACGTTCCCGCGCCTCCATCGATTTTATGGCATTCAAGGAAGCAAAAGGCACATGGATCCTCCCGTCCCTCGTCGATCTACCCGCAGTACAGCTCCCCGGCGGAGATATCGCGTCCGAAAAATCGGTGTACGTGCTTACGAGGGGTAAGAACACGCACATTATCCCCGCCCCGCTCCCCGCGATCATCCAACATGCCCCGCCCATTCACACCCTCGTATGGTCCTCGCCCGCATCCAGCGTCAGCGTGCGCGTATGCCTCCCCCATCCAACGGCATCCCGCACCACCAAGGCACCCGAGACACCACCCTTTCTCCAACTCGTGGGATTCAACGAGGACGGCGTCGAGGCACAAGAAATTCCGCTCGCAGCGCTCCTCGGTGCGTATTCAAAGGACAAGGGGAAAGGCGTCGCGCTGGCGGAGCCGCGCCGCGGGCAGTCGTTTATCGGCGAGACCGGTTTCTTGGTCAAGGGCGGACATTGGCATCGGCTCCCCGTCGAGATGACCGGGGCGCCGCTAGCATTGGAACGGTCTGATTCGACGGCGTCTGCGCATTCGTTTGAGAGCATGCATACCGATGAAGTCGTCGCTCGGCTGAAGGCGGAAGCTGGGGTGTACGGGTGGCTGAGAAAGTCGGTTGAAGACTGGCGGGTGTTTTGGGTTGGGGGAGACACGCGCGAGGTGGGAGGACACGATGAGGAAGAGGACGGCGTCCTCGTGTGACGAGGACCGATGATTCTTGACTGTACTGGACGATGGATCGCTACCCGCTTTGAACATGGAAATCACGCATGTAATATATATATCTCATGGCTGCTCTACTGACACACGAACCAAAAAAAAGAGGGAATGTCCAAAAAAAAAAACAGCGAGGGGGGTGCACTAAATATTACACGTGCTGGCAATACCGATGGTAATGTTACGAATGTCCGTGAATGATGGTCAATGGAACAAGGAAACATTGTGCCACACACACAAGAGAGCTAGGTAGCTGAGAGAGAGAGAGAAAAGAGGAGGGCAAGACGAAAAAAAATTCCCTTATATACGCATTAAGCGAATATCAAAACAGTCCCCGACAACGTCGCCAACGCCTGCGTGTATCATGAATGCGCGCCTCCCCTACCAGTAAACGAAGATCGTCTGGATTCGTCCAACGATTGCCTGGGTTTTTGACCAGGCTTCGATTCAGGTCGAGAGGACATTAGCCGTCGATCACGGATCACGACAAAGGATCGACCGGCCTCCTTCGAACTGGACGCACCCACACTCTCGTCTTCTTCCACGTCGTCCAACACTAACCCGTCCGAGTGTCTGCGGTTACGGCGGATGTTGAACCAGTGCTTCTTCCTCGGTTGGTTTGCATCTACGTTGGCCACATTTTCACCACGAGACCCCTTCTCCCCAGTTTCGACCAACGGATGGGACTCGGGTGTTTTGCTTGAAGATGCCGCAGCAGTAGCGGCCAATTCGCCAACAATGATCGCAGT
>JBBPLM010000068.1:33845-51471 GCA_038089795.1 Pulchroboletus neoregius | reverse complement strand
ATTCTCTGTTAGGGGACGGTGTGTATTAGGTCGTTCGAGGGCTAGTATGGGACCAGTTATATTATAAATACGTGGGAGAATTTTTGAAGCTCACAATCCTTCAAGGCTGCTTCAGCAGACCACGGAGTGGTCAACCTGCGAAGCAATCCTTGCCGATCCAAGCCGGTCGCCTCCTGAACATTTTTGGAGGAAACGATCAACGACAGTGCCTCTTCAGAGTTTACATGTGACCATTCAGCCACCATCTCTGATTCCGTAACCGGGGGGAACATAACCTGCTCTTCTGGGCGGCGTAAGACACCTGGGGTAAAAGCTGCTACTTGGGGAAGAGCTACTGAACCACGCATTGAGGTGAGTGCCTGTATGAAACCTAATGCGTTAGCACTACAGTATGAAAGCTTTGCGCCACCCTTACATTTTCTGCGAATTTTATCAGCTCAGTGCACTCCCACACGTGACCGATGACAAGCCAGACACGGGTAATGACTTCCTTCAACACTTTGGCTCGTTGTCGAACGGAAAGATCCGACTCGTCCTTTATCTGGGAAGCTGCGTCTAGTGAGAGGAGCATAGGGATTCCGGTCAACAGGCCCCGGATAGGAACCTCCTCGTGTATGGCAGTGAGAACATGGAGAATGAGCGCGTGGTCCGATAAGGAGGCGAGGGTCGCGGATGAAATCTTCTGAGGAGTACATTCTAGTAGCCTTTGGGTGTTGGAAGCTTTCCGCGACCGCGTGACGGTGCCTGCAGAACGGCGGGAGGAAGAGGGACGAGATACCTGTATCTCTGCGACTTCCATACTTTGCCCAGATGGGTCAGTGCTTGGCGTGGTAGAAGATACTCCTATGGATGCGAGGTCGCCATTCAACGAATAAGCCGGAGATGGGGCAAGGTCGGCGACAGACCCGAACGAGGACGAGGTGGCCAGCATGAATAGATAGGCATGGGTAGCGTGTAATGACCGCGTGCCAGGATCGCCGAAGAGTATTAAGCTGATGTTGTTCACCTGGATGGGGGAACTTTCCTCTGTCATCTGCCTTGAACGTTTGATACTGCCGGAAGCGCCACGTTTCGCAAGTTCCTGGCGCAAGTACGTAACCAACGTATGGGCGTAGTCACTTCTCACTGCGTAATCACCATCACACAGAAGGTTCAATGTTTCATACCATGTCTCTCCAGATACTCTCCTCCGCCGTGGAACCTGGGAACTGGGTGACGAGGTACCGCTGCTCAGTAAGAATGAAGGCTCAGGAGACACCACGTTTTTCTCATGGTCATCCTTTTTTGCTGCGTCCGCAGCTAGTATCAGACCCGAAAGCCCAGCAAGCAAGCATCTGATTGATTGCGACCGCCGTTTGTTGTAGTCGTCTCTCTCAAGCGATGGCGAACCATGAACCTCGACCGTCACAAGACGACTGATGAGTTCGCTAGCCAGATCCTGGATCTGGTCAGAGTAGTAGACGTGGGTGCCGAGGGAGCCAATGCACTCGACCAACAAAGGAAGTAGGTCGTCGTCGGGATTGACTGAGACTCTGCGGAGGACCAGTGTGACGAGGTTAGATACGATGTCTGAGGTTGAAAGGTTGACCAAAGGAATTGGTGAAGTGAATACTGTTGTGAGCATCTTTGTCAATGTTTTCTGTTCATGAGTGGAGACCGGGGTATCCTGTGTTTCGAGCAGTCGCTCGACTAGACGAGATGGAACGGCATATCGATATTGGTACTGTGCCCATTCGCAAGCTTTCCGAGCGAACCAGCGGGATTGATCCACCTTGCTCCAGAGCTGTTGATCGTTCATGGTCTCAAACGCTGCCTGCAATATGAAGCCAATCTGTGAAGCATTCGCGTGGCGCAAAAGCAGGGAGAGGGCACGAAGAGATGCTGTGAGGATGTCGACAGACGAAGGACCGGATTCGCCGTCAACGTGAACATGAATGGATGCTGCCCTCCTTTGATCAGGGGGACGGGTACGAAATTCTGCCATGTAGACAGATGGTGTATTGTCCTTGAGGGCCGAGGTACTGAAATTTTGGTGAATAAGCTGTACGGCACTGGTCATCGGGCGCATGTGTCACGAGTGACGTACCAGTCATCGAGGAGCTTTGGATCTGATTGCAGAATATGAAATAGGAGAGCGCGGATGATCTGGGACACTTGTGACTTGAACTGGGTGGAGGAGAAATATAAAGCTTCCGAATTGACAACGCCGGTGATCGCAGCTAGACCGACGAGACGTGTCCTAGAGATAGGATTGGAGTGTGGAGAGGGGATCATGCGAGCAAAATATACCTATTTCTTAACTCGTAATCGACGGATTTTATCTCTGTGATGGACTGTTTTGCAAAGTGACCGAGCACAAGGAGATACCTTTGCGTCATTTCGGCATCCACGCCAATGGCATGGCCATCGGTATACGTGCACCACGCGGTCAACTGCGAACAGTTAGGGGGTGTGGAGAGCGACGGGGAAATACGCACGACGCTTGCTGCACGAGCGGAAATTTCCAAGTCAGAAGAGACGAGATCGAGGGTGAGTTTGAGACAGGAGAGGAGAAAGGGAGAAAGGAGGGAAATGTCGCGGCGACATTCGACGGCCAAGGCGCGGAGGATGGCGAGAGTGATGAGGAGAGAGCTGGATGGAGGGTGAGGTGGGGTAGATGAGAAGAGAGAGGGACGCTCACGCTCGTGCACGTGGATTTCCGGCGCGAGCTTTGGTGGACTCTGATTTTGAGTGTTTCTCGAGCTCTGCGCCGAGTTTATGAATCTTTCCTGGACGGTTAGTTGCGTAGTAAGTGAGTCGGGACAATTCCTGAGCATTTGGACGATATTCTGGTCCTGCAGAAGTGAGAGCGGACGAAGGAGGGTAGCAGGCCGCGACAAGGGACACGTGATTGGGAGTGAAGATATGCATGAAGAGAAGGAAAAACAAACACAAGAGGAAGAAGACTGTATACCGTGGGAAATTTTACTCGCTCTCCTCGCCAAGTACTTCAAACTGACCCCAATCAAACCCAACCGGCTCTACCACAACCTCCTTGAGCAGCCCAACCACCTCACCATGCGACCCTTTCATCATCTCCATCCATCGCTTGCTGATCATCCAACTAGAAACTCCCTTGGGAGGTACGAGTATCCCTTCTTTGACCCGTCCAGGAAACCGCTCCTTCCGACCTACCCCTCGTCGAGGACGCTGTGTGTTGTCTACTCTGTCTTCCTCGTCCAGCGCATCGAAAAATTGCTGCAACCGCAGACTACGCCATGGAAACCCGCGGATTCGGAAGAACGTCGTTCGCGTGCCACTCGCATCGTCTTCTTCGACCTCTGACTCCTCTGACGACATACATTCTATTTGAAGCGCACCGTCAAACGTAACATGCTCAAAGACCGCCATTTTATTTCGGGCATCCGACCGGTTACCAAGTTTCTTGAAACAATGTCAGTGAGCGAGACATGGTGGCTCTGGTGACATACCACTTTGCGTCGACTCAATCGTCGAGCACGCTGTGCCTTGACCTCTTCGCGTTGTTTGTGAGCGAGGGCGGTAGAATCGTCCCTCTGCGCTTTGAATTTCTGCCGCAACGTCACAAATGCCTGATCAAATACGGAATCCATCGTCTTCTTGCCAAAATCCTTGTCTGGCACGTGCTTATACAGTTTCCGATTAGCTTTGAGCTCCTTGAGAACTCGCTCCTTCATCCGTCCGTTATGCACCGACTGCCTTGGCGTCTTATCCCATACAAATCGAACAGCTTCGTCCGGTCCCAGCGCGGTGCCTTCCACATGACTGTCCGGCAAGTCTTTATCCGTTTCGAGCATCATAACACGCAACAAATGATTGCGCATAGCATGCTTAATAACATATACCGTATCAGGAACGATAGACTCATCAACTGGAACCAGATCAAAATACCTGGATGGTCAGACAACGTGTGTCGTGGTGATTTTTCCTACGCATACGATACCGAGGAGGTGGATAGTCCCCATCGGTATTCCGCTCTTCCTCGGTGTCTGATCCTGCTGTAGAATATTCCTTTGCGTTTCGAAGAGATGATGAAGGGTGTACATTCACAAACCGAGTAGGAGGTAGTAACGGTGACGGAAGATAAGACGTTGAAGTCGATGCTTCCACAGAATCAAGTACTGGCACGGCTATACGTTGACCCACTGCTGGAGAGAGCATCGCAGGAGTTGAGGGATGCGATAGTGTGGGCGAAGTACTAGGAGTCGGCTGCTGTGACGAGGAAACGAGCGAGCCATACTCGAGCTGCGAGTGTTGTGACAGCGCAGAATGACCATGAGCATGCAAAGAAGCCCCAACTGATGACGAGGACGCGGGGGCGCTGAAAGCCACACGCGATTTCAGCGCAGTGATCTCTTGCCGCATCTCGAGCATACGACGTTCCATTTCCGCCTGACGAAGTCTGTATTTGGCTTCTTGTTCTTGTTCCCAAGCAATCCTCCGCTTGCGCTCTATTTCTTGTGCTTCCCTCGTTGAAGCCAGGAACCGCAAAAGTTCTTGCACCGCATGGACTCCACCACTGTGTGAATGGGTGGAGCGTGCAGAAATGTGGCCGCTGTGGTGAATTGAGTCAAGCGTGCAGGAGATATATACGCCGGCTGCTCACACTGATGGACTAGGAGGCGTGGCAGGCGGCCTGGGTGGTTCAGAGATTGCTAGTTCGAGTTCGCTTCGATGCGGGGCGTGTTGCGGTGCAGCTGGTTGTAGTGCCTGTGTGGGTCGTTGGGTTCCCAAGACATGCGTTGGCCTGGATCTTGGCTGCACATAATACGGATTGAGAGCATCCGAGAGCTCGCTGGTGGGCATGGTTAGCCCTGCGATACTCGTAGCATCCAGCTTTACCAGGAGGTGTTTGTATGTGTTTGATTTAGAGGGTCTTGCCTAACAAGGCACAACCAGAAAGACGCGTCAGCAACTTAGGGACTAGCGAACAAACGACCATGGACGAGATAGGAAGCCTCATCGGAAGTCAGATCAGGCGTGGCCCGGTCGACATCACCGTCCCGGACAAGTGAGTCGCCCCCACCCCCTTGACGCAATGCGCTCATGTAGGCCACAGCGGAGAAGTCATTCATATCTCATCCCTCGCGTTGCTGAAGGTGCGCAGCGATCCTTTCACTCGTATATGAAAGCTAATACTCGTGTAGATGTTGAAGCACGGACGTGCTGGTGTCCCCATGGAGGTCATGGGCCTCATGCTTGGAGAATTCGTGGACGAGTACACGGTGCAAGTCATCGACGTGTTTGCCATGCCCCAATCAGGCACGACAGTGACCGTCGAATCTGTGGATCATGTCTTTCAAACAAAGATGGTCGATATGCTAAAGCAGACTGGCCGGTGAGCAGTCCTCGCTGCGTGTCTGCTTTCGCGTTGATTGAAACCATGTGCGTCAGACCTGAAATGGTGGTTGGGTGGTACCATTCACACCCAGGGTTTGGGTGCTGGCTATCGAGTGTGGATATCAACACACAACAAGTAAGACTGTGGGTGATTGGCTATGCACGGACTCACGCGTCGCCCTAGTCGTTTGAACAAATGCAGAATCGCTGCGTTGCGGTGGTTATTGATCCTATCCAGTCTGTCAAAGGCAAGGTAGTGATTGATGCCTTCCGTCTCATCAACCCACAGACGGTGCTTGCTGGTCGGGAGCCACGGCAAACAACATCCAATATTGGACTGATCAACAAGCCATCGATCCAGGCACTTGTTCATGGGTTGAACCGCCACTATTACTCTATTGCAGTCAATTACCGCAAGACTGAGCTGGAGCAGGCGATGTTGATGAATTTACATAAGCGAAACTGGACGGAGGGATTGAAACTTAAAGATTTCTGTTCTCACAAGGAGAGCAATGAAGGGGCTATCAAGGTTAGTTCTGATGAACGCTTTTTCTGTGGAATGAGATGAACTGGATACGCCGCTGCGCAGAAAATGCTTACGCTATCAGAGGCGTACAACAAATCTGTACAAGAAGAGTCGACGCTTTCTGCAGAGAAATTGAAGACGCGTCACGTAGGGAAGCAAGATCCCAAACGGCACTTGGAAGAAACGGTGGAAAGGGCGATCGGAGATCAAGTTGTGCAGAATTTGGGCACCATGCTACTGGCAGAACTATGATAGCGATTGTATATCACGGTACTTGTAACGAGTCGGACGGGATTATTTCACTCACGGCGAGGGTTGGATTGTCCAGCCCTGACGCGGTATGCATTTTTGGACAGGATGTGAGGACTACTACACTATTGTAGCTGCCCTGGTTTGGGCATCATTCGGGGATTATAAAACAAAGGAATGACGCCCATCATCTTGGCACGGCGGATAGCCTTTCCTAGCCTGCGTTGTGTCTTTGTCGTGAGACGGGTTTGTGTGCGAGGTCTGATTTTGCCGAGTTCGGAGACGAAGGAGGCGAGGAGGGTTGAGTTGCTTGTTTCCCAGAGAGGGTCTATGCCCAACTCGCGCAAGATGTCATACTGAGACGCCTCTTTGCGGCCGGGTGCTACGCGGGGAGGTGCGGTTCTAACGTTCTTTGGCTGAAAACGGTGCTGGTAGGACCAGTAATGGGGGCGAATGAACTTGGGGCGCTGTCAGAGGTGTGCAAAGAGGGGATACGGAGGGCATACCAGGCCAGGAGCGAATTTTCTGCGGAGACCGGTTGTTTGCCATTGGGTGGTGTGGTTGTCGAGAGCTGGGAGAAAGGTGAGAGATGGTGGTGTAATGAAGAGGGAGGGGACGGTACTACGAGCGTCTTCTGCCTGGTCGAGGATGTCGTGTAGGTGCTCCTGGTCACCTCTGAGTGTGGAGGAGAAGCGGAGACGGGGGCGAGTTCGTGTCAGAGCACGGGCGCAGACGGCGGCGATGTCAATGACGAACATGGATGAGAGTGTGGGAGTAGCTTAGATAATAATGAATATGGAAACGTGAAAGACCCCGGACAGTCTCGGGAAATTCCAAAGGTGTATACGTCAAGATTGAAACGAGCCATCGCCCGCTCTTCACTTTGTCACTGGTCACCGATCACAGTTTACCGTCCCGTCCCCGTCGCCTGATGTTCTCTGTCGCCCGCCTTTTCTCCCCGTTACTTCCTCTCTGATCCTTCCCCTTCTCTCCTCCTTCTCTACATGTCCGACGTCTCTCGTCGTCAAGCCCCAAGTCCCCTCGTCTTGACCCCCGACGTCAACCAGCCCTCCACCTCCACAATCTTCCATGCCTCTAGCTCGAACACTGTATCCATGCCTTTTGTTCGCAGACATGTCACTCGTCGCCTCAAGACAGCCAAAGCAGACTGTGACAAGGAGCTCCGTAGAGTAATCAACAATATCACCACCTTCTTCGAGGAGAGGCTCCGCGAGGTTGACCAAGACCGCGACCTGGATCGCGACTCCTATCGTGATCGTGATCCAGACCGCGACTCCCAGTACGGAGACATTGACTCTCTCTACGACCCCCTCCTCTACCAGCCCCGTCCCGTCTCTCAGGCGGACGATTATTCAGACAGTGGCTACGAGGCCGAACCAGAGGGCCGTCACAGTCGTCACCGTGCGTCTCCAGAGAATGGCACTTACTCCCTTCCTGCTCTGACTCATCGGACCTCGTCCACCGGTCTTCTTGCAGCATCCACTTCCACCTCCTTCAGCCCTTCCCTCCGCAGACAAAACACAAATCCCTGGGAAAAGTCTACTCCCACACCTCCTTCATCTAGCGCTGGCCCTAGTCCCGTTTTCCCCGCTACTTCTCTCTCCGATACAGCCAGCCCCCGCAGACAGTCCAACGCCATCCCTCCCACGGTTTGGCCATCTCAAACCCTCCCCTCCCGCAGACTTTCACGCACAGTCCATATTCCCATACGTCCCGTTAGATCCGGCCAGAGTTCACGTTCCACTTCCAGATCCAGGTCGCCTCTTCCTCCTCCCACAACCCATGGCAGCTTTTCCGATGTACTTCCGGTCTCTTCCATCAATCGCCGCTCTTCACGCATACTCGTTGATGATCCCGTCGATCCTATCATGACCGCCCTTTACGAGCTCATAGGTGTCGCAACCGATGTCACAGAAATGTCCGTCGCACAGCTTACAGCACAACCAAAGGTCTGCGAGTCCCTCGTCCAACGTGTGCAGCACATCGGAAAAGCTTGGGAGGATCATCCAGATTGGCACGGCCGAAACTGGTACGTGCAAGTCTTACTTGCCGTCGCTAGCCTCAGTCGCGTCGTGGAGTGGTGGGAGGCAGAGAAACAGTTTTGGAATTTCGACGACAATAACGAGGATGAACAAGACGAGCCTCTCATGTTCGTGCTCAAACCCTCGGAAGAACAGCCTCCAGCACCGACGCCGACTACTCGTGGCCATAGGGAAGAGGGGTCGTCGCGCACGTCTCTCGAAGACGAACATCGTTTACGAATGAGTCGGGTGATCAGTCAGGGCAGGCGTTCAAGAGATGAACATCCAAAGGAGCTTATGCGAAAGTCTACCTCACCCGATCCCTCATCTCGCTCGTCGCCCAACAAATTACCAGAGCACAGCGAGTCTGCTCGAGTCCTGGCTACTGAGCGCCTGCGTCTTCAGGCCGAGACTGCTCAGAATCAGAATATCATCATGGAGCTCAGCTTGGACGGGGATCATTTTATCTGGGTCAATTATGCGTGGAGAGTTGTGGTTGGGTTAGTTATTTCTGACGTGGTAACAACCATCTGACGCCTGGATATTATTAGAACCGAACCATCAGAACTTTCCGGGACACGGATATCGCACTTACTTGCGCCGTCGGATTGGACCGTTTTCAAGGATGCGACTCAACGTCTTCAGCAAGATGATTCTCACACGGTTGAAGTTAGGTTCCGGCTCCAAGTTCAACCTGACGGCCACCAGGAGCTTCTCTCGAACGGCGTTCTTTACCAACAGATGGAAGGTAAAGGTATGCTCATGATTGACCGCGAGGACGCCCAACCCTCTCACACAGTGTGGGTTGTCAAACCCATCGCTCCTCCGCGATACGAGTATCCGACCCCTCCCATTATCCTGGAGTCCGGAGAAGTTGGTCAAGAGTCCCTGCCAGAGGAAGCACATATGCCAGAACGTATGACCGATGAGCCTGTGACCCCCTTTCCGTTCACGCAACCTATATCCACCGAACCCATTCTGTGTCGCATCTGTGAGTGCCATGTTCCACAGTGGTACTTTGAGAAGCACAGCGAGACTTGTGCGGAGGTCCACCATCTTGAGGCAGAAATTTGCGAATGCAACGAATCCATTGGTGAACTGAGAAACACTATCAAAGACCTTTTGCTCGCATTGGAGACCTCGTCGCCGGCGATGACTCCCGAATATCGCGGAGTGCCCATTTTCACCCCATCTACATCACCGAGCATGTCAAATCCCCTTCAGCTATTCCGGACGAACAAAATGCAGCGTGTTGGCGTGAAGAAAATGCAGCGTCGGCTGTTGGAGCAATTGGACGATATTTTGCAGGTTGCGCTGGAGGTCACCATTCCCTCGCCTAAGGAGGAAGAGTCGAAGGAACCTATCGAGCGACAAAGACTGCTCTCCCCGACCTCGGAGCGGAAGATGTCTCAAGTGCGAAACTGGTGCAATCCGGCAATAGAGGATGCCGCATTGACTCAACTAGTCGAGGATGCTGAGCGTATAATGCGACAAAAGGTGGACAACGTTGTCCGTATGCAGAACACCATTCGATACTCGGAGAAGATATGGCACGAATGGGAGGAGAGAGTGGAAGAAAGTCTGGCAACCGTCGACTATGATGAGGGAAGCAGCGATGAAAACGACTTGGCGCCAATCGGAGGTGCGACTCCCGAAATAATGGAGGGAATTGCGTTACCTCAGAGCACATCGGAGAACGCTTCTATGAGCTCTCTCGAATACATGTTATCTGGTCCTACGCCTGTGGCCCCTTCGTCCCCTGTTCCCGTGCCAAACGAGAACCGGCAACCAGTTTCCATCCCTGCTCCTACTTCAATTCCACCCACCTGGCAAATGATGAACAAGATGCCTACCAGATCCTCGACGCCATCATCTATATCGTCTCCTCTTGCTCTTGCAGCACCGATCACTGCTTCTGCGTGCCCGGATGACCACCCACCCTACATGGATCTCAATGAAGCTCCTGCCGAGAACGGCACTCTTAGGGCTCGTCGATCCACCACCAACCTCCTGGAACCTCGACTTCTGGTCACGCCTCCCCTGTCACCGAGCATTCTCCCTCGAGATGCCCCCATTGTCACTCGCCGTGGACACCGACGACATTCTACTGTCAACCCGATATTCAGTCCAACATCGTCCAATACCCCCCTATCTCCCCGCCAGCCGTCCGCGGCGCCGTTATCCCGTTCTACACCAACTTCCATCAAGGATTTTGACATCATCAAGCCGATAAGCAAGGGCGCATTTGGTTCAGTCTTTCTTGCCAAGAAGAAGGCTACAGGGGACTATTATGCGATCAAGGTTCTCAAGAAGGCTGACATGATTGCGAAGAATCAAATCACCAATGTTAAAGCAGAACGAATGATCCTCATGAAGCAGGCGGAGTCACCATTCGTAGCGAAGTTATACTTCACTTTCCAAAGCAAGGAGAACCTCTACCTCGTCATGGAGTACCTAAATGGCGGTGACTGTGCTGCTCTCATCAAGTCGCTGGGGTCGTTGCCGGAAGAATGGACGCGTCAGTACATCGCGGAAGTGGTATTGGGTCTTGAATACCTCCATGAGCGAGGCGTTGTTCATCGGTAAGCTTGGTGTTCATAAATAAAGAGCCATTCTAACAGAGCATTGTCAAACAAGGGACTTGAAACCGGATAACTTGCTCATCGACCAACACGGACACTTGAAGCTCACCGACTTTGGGCTGAGCAGGATTGGTCTCTTAGGCCGACAGACACGAGAAGTTCCTATGGGGACGGGACTTCGCCATCGCACAAGGTACGATTCGCGGTCTCGCCCCCCTTCCCTGGATTCAGGTTTCCTTGCTTCCCCGATGTTACCGTCCGACGGAGGTTCATACTTCGGCCAAGGGGCGTCTTCCGTACCTCGGACCGGAACGTCGTTATTCCAGTTCCCCGCAGACGACATCAGCGAGTCAGGCAGTGGTTCTGAATTGGTGTCAAACTTCTATTCGAAGCGGAGCAGGGCCGCAGACAGTCCTATACAATCGTTCGCCACGGAGCTCACCACAGATTTGCGCTCGCATTCTGGCGGCAATACTCCTTCCGGGGAGCAAAAGTTCGTCGGCACGCCAGACTATCTGGCACCGGAGACCATACTAGGTCTTCGCGGTGACGATGCCGCCGTTGATTGGGTACGGGTCCTTACATGCTATTCAAAGATGTACAGTTACTCATTGTCGTTCAGTGGGCTCTCGGGGTCATCACATACGAATTTTTGTATGGGATCCCACCATTCCATGCCGAGACTCCGGAAAAGGTGTTTGAAAACATACTCTCCGGACAAATCGAGTGGCACGAAGATTGGGTAGACTTCTCAGACGAGGTCAAGCATTTCATGCGAAGACTTATGGACACCAACCCCGCGACACGATTAGGTGCCAACGGTGCTGATGAAGTTAAAAATCACCCCTTTTTTGAGGAGATTGAGTGGGATAAAGTCACTTCAAAAGAAGCTGCTTTCATACCGCAAATTTCGGACCCGGAGTCGACGGATTATTTCGATCCCCGAGGAGCGATACCTCAGCTGTTCCATGACGACGACATTGCTATCACGAACATCGACAGTGCAGCCATTAACCCGAGCACCGCACAGCCAACCAACATTTCCTTATCAAGTCACCGAGACTCGGTTCCCTCTCCAGCTAGCGACGACTTTGGGTCCTTTAGTTTCAAGAACTTACCGGTCCTGAAGCAGGCGAACGACGATGTGATTCGCAAGCTCAAGACTGATCAGCTAGCCCCCATCGCTCATACCTTGTCCGACTCAGCGAGCATCAACACGCGAAGGCGCAGTCTATCACAGCGCCACAAGAAGCCTCCGAGTGTTGTGACAGCCATAGACCAAAAGACCATTTCTCAAGGCCCCCCTTCACCGTCGACGTCGACATCGTCGATCGCTTCCTCGCCGTCAAGAGCAAGCATACCACCGTCCACACCAGGCAGTAGTTCCGGCACTCATACCCGCAAACCATCAGAGTTCGGCGCAATCGAGAGGTTCAAACTGAATCACCTTGATGGCGTTGAGCGCAGAAACACGATGCCAAGCCGATTACGAACTGCGTCTATTTCGAGTAGTGTGGGCGATGGATCAGGTTCTGACAACTGGGCTACCTCGGTAGGACAAAATTTAAGTCAGTTCGAGGTGACGCCTCCTTCGTCAGTTCATTCTGTGGATTTGCGCAAGGGGCCGGATCCGATGGATCGTGCTGTGACCTGCCTACTGGCTGAGGATAATCCTATCACGGCCAAGATTATAGAAACGCTGCTCATCCGTCTTGGGTGTCGTTGCGTGGTAGTTGCTGATGGCTCGGAAGCGATTGGTGTTGCGATGGGCGACATCAGTGAGTTTTTGTCTTGATCTGGAAAAATCTAAACTGAGCACCCCGCAGAATTTGACTGTATCCTGATGGACCTCCACATGCCAGTCCGTAAGTGTACCCATCTTGGTTGCAGTTGTCAGCTGCTGATGCAGCCGCAGTGGATGGCGAAAGTGCTGCTCGGTACATCAAGAGCACAAATAACAAGAACACCAATACACCGATTATTGCTGTTAGCGCTTACAGCACAGGAGACGAGCAGAATGGCTTGTTTGCAGCATCCCTTTCTAAGCCGCTGCAAAGAGCAGATCTGCTGACTGTGATGCGGAAGTTGGGGTTCAAGACGTCCGCAGTGCAGGGCGTTTCGCACGCACCTGTTAAATTCGTTCCTTCTCGTGTTTCATGACCTTTCGTGCATTTGTTTGTGCATTCTTGGTTCTCATTTTATTTTCTGCTGCAAGTACACCATATACTCATACACCATGCCATTCAACATTCTTCTCGACTGTTCAGGTCTTCACAAGCACACTCACCAGCATTACTTGTCTCAGCGCTTTGCATATTGTACGTTAGAGTATTGTTTTATCCCAACCTGCACTCCGTGTCGAGCAATGGTTGATTCGTCGCTAAAGCTGTGGCTGATGTGAACCAAAGACGAAGTGGACAACAAATCAGGCGAGATGGGCGCTGTTGGCTCCTCAAGGCGCTTTAGCGTTGATGACATGCGCCTTTGCGCTGCTCTGACTTCTGCTTCTCCCATCTCGTCCTCATCGTACACCGTAGCACTTGTCGAGCTCGACTCGGGTACACCTGCATAACGGCGGTGTTTTTCAAGCGATGCAATCCTACAACCAGCCAGGTATCGAACACATTTATTCTCTTTTCAACCCAGTTCACCCTCTCCTTAGCTTGGCAGTATCCTCGTCCTCCCCATCGTACTGCTACGTCCTTCGCTGTCCCACCTTCCGTCTCTCCCAGACCCCGGCACACAAGCGAGACAGGCCCATCACCCTATATGTCAGAGGCGTCAATCAACGCATCGCCGTCGTTTATCCCACCCAGCCTCATCCCCGGCCGGCAGCGCGCAAGAATATGGGACAAAAGTGCCTCGCAGCGGCCGCGCACAGGCATGGCTTCACCCTATCACTCACCACAACGTTCGTCGTTGTATGGCGACTATTTCTTTTCACAACCCCATGTTCCCTTCTCTCCGCCCCCTCCCCTCCCCCAGAAACCGCAAGCGTTGCCCAAACCCCGGACAAACCCGCTGCCCCCGATCCCCCCCAAACCGCCAGCACTGGCCATGGTTCCTGCCTCAAGAATTCCGCTCTATCCCACATCGATACCATTACCCATGATCAGCCCATTTTCTCAGCCCCCTGATTCTATCGCCTCAGAGACCGTACCCGATGAGAAGGAAATTGAACGCGCGCTCACAATTTCCGTCTCAGAAGCTCGAAAACGTGAAGAGTTGATCGCCCAGGAAGAAGAGGAACTCGCAAGAGCCCTGGAAGAATCGCGACTAGTGTCCAACACCGTGTATTCTCTCGATGTACAGTCACCGTCCTCTTCAGTCCCACCTAGATCACCATCCATAGATCGGGCATCCATCTCTGCAATAAAGGCCTCTGCACACCCTCCGGAAGGCGAAAGCTGGCTACATATGATAACTCCGACGGCATCGACTTCGTCACAGTATTCTTCCGTAAATGAAGATTTTTCCTCTTTGCATTCCTCCGTGAACCAAAATGAGCCCGATGATGATTCAAGTGACCTTCCCCGAGGGACGCCGAATAACGCCCAAAATTTACACTCACCCCGGGATACCTTACCTCCAACACCCCCCCTGTATGCTAACGTTGTTTCTAATCTTGTCCGGAATCCCCTTCCTGCTCCTTCCCTCAGTCGATCAACTGCCGCGCCCTCTCTGTCTTCTAGTACATATGTCCCGAGCGATTACACACCCTCATCGGACCGCGTCCCCGGTTCTCCGTCTTTATCACTAACTCATTCAAGTGGTAGTGAACACTCGCCAATGCCACCCTTTGCGTCGAGACCGAGTTGGTCATCACTTTCGTCTGAAAGCAGCACGTCAGGCGGGCGTTCTCTGGGCAGCGAACTTCTTCCTGCTTCCTCTGGGCATAAATCTCCTACGCATCCACCTGCGAGTCCTGACTTTTCTCTCGGGTCGTCGGCTAACCTGGACCCGTTGGATGAAGAAGTTGAAGAAGAGGGGGATACAGAATCGGGACCATCCACACGACCATCTGTCCCACTGTCAGCAAACCAATACGTTGAACCAGAGATGCTCATGGGTGTTTGTATGTGTTGACCCTAAAGTACACCTGGCACCTCTTTTTAACATTGCCGTTTAGCTCTGGGCTTTACTCTCCCGGTTATCTCGACGGAGTTACTTCCTATGGCTGGTGCGATGCCAAATGTGATCACTCTTCCGTATGGAAAAGCACCCTTGTTCCATTTTCAGGCCCCGAGTTGGCGAAAGTTACTCAAATTGATGGCTAGGCTGAGCGGCACACGCGTAGAGCCTACCGTGGAAGCACTCAGCGTCGCCAAGCATGATCTCAAGCTGCGAACTGTGATTCAGTTTGTCAAGGTGTGTCTAGATGTGTAGAACGGGAACTTGTGCTCATGGTCGAGCTTACCAAGATCCATCACTCTGCGTCCGAATGGAGAACAGTGCTTTATCTGACAACGGACTGCCCTTTCCCTTCTAACCTGCCAAATTCGCACAAGTACACTAACGGCGATGTCAGCGTCCTGCCTTATTCGTATACACTGTCGCAACTTCCAACTCTCCTTCGCGATGGTCCTGAGTCGTCTATGACCAAATATTATGTTGTGCCATCAACGCCGACAACCCCATATCCTAACCTTCCAATTAATTTTCCCAACCTCGCGATGTATCTTCAATCGGCTGTGCAAGACTCGCGTAGAGCTGTCAACGATAGCTCGAGTGGATTACGAAAATTGGCACAACATATCGACAACTGCTATCAGACAGAAGCAGAGCGCGTTGCCCCCATTGATGAGGAGGTAATGTCAAAGAAGGGGGTTGGAGGGATGATCAAGCGCGTTATGGGAAGAAACAGGGCCAATAGGAACAGTAGAGGAAACGACGAGATATATGACCTTGTGACACCGTTTGTGTCGGATGAATGGGGTTAAGGTGTCAGGTCTTGTAGGGACCAACGCTTGAACTTGTTATGTTTTCGTTTATGTTATTGCGGTCCCGTGGGACATAGTATTCATTACCTATCTCCTCGATGTCGACTCAGCTTGAAGCAACAACATCAACCTTCCCGCCTCTGTCTACCGAGGAAGAAGGCATGTACGCCATACCATTTGGCCCGGTTATCCTATAATTCTCCCTTTAGACACTATCATCTACACGCGGATCACCAACGACGAACGGGCTCTTCGCCGTCTCGTCAAAAAGTTCCACAATTATGCTTCGCTCGCACACACCCCATTATTACCACCAGCACACGGCGGGAGTGTTGATGATGCACGAGAGGCTTTCCTGGTCGAACTCGCCTCTTTTGAGTTGGCACTAAAGAAGAGCCTGATGATCTGCGAGGCTGAGTCGAGGGAGGTAGAGGAGTACCAACGGGAGCGACATAGAATTGGTAAGTGCTCCGAGCACCCGAACACATCCGAAATACCATCCCTTCCCCCAGAGCAAGAACACGACCTTTTACGCAACCAAATTAGCGAACTCAAGATTGCGTTGGAACACGCACAGATGGAGCGCAGGCGGAAGATGGAGTACGACTCGATCACAGAAAAAATAAATACGCTCCCCAGTCGCGATGAATTGGAGCAGTACGTTTCCTATGCTGTTACTATCCATCATATCACGGTATCTCTCACACACGTCGCGTTTCAAGGTCGATTCTGGCGCTGGAGAACGACATGGCCGCAATTTTGTCAGAGCATGAAACGCAAGAACGCATCATCAGAGGGCAGAAGTTTGCTCTCGATAATATCGTATTGGATCTCAGCTCCCTCCGCCTAATGGGAAAAGACAAGGAGAGCACAGTGTCACGTCTAGCCTCTCCAATGCTCACATCTGCTGCCGAATCCATTGACGCTGGCGAGGGCGTCCGAGGGACCCCACCAGTTGATGATGAAAAGCATGTTGAATCCGGCGAAGTCGCCGAGAAAGAGGACGGGGGGGACCTCGAATCGCTCGATGTTCCGCTGCCTTTGAAGCTGAATTCTGCGATCAAGGATGCAGCTTCACAGTTGGGAACTCCACTGTCGCGAAGGGAAACACACTCGAGAAAGGACCCGCCACCGTTTAATCAAGCTGAAGATGACGACATCGAAATGGGAGAGGTAGCAGAGGACCCGAAACAAATAAAGCAGAAGAAGAAAATCAGAGAAGAGTTGGAGGAAGGAGAAGCAAGTGATTCAAGTAGTGCATTGTCCGATCCTCCGGACGATTGATGCCATGTGCGTTATGTATTTCTGTCGCGTTGTCAGGGATTCGTATTCTGCTATGGTAGATTTACCTCTATCGTCATTAAATCTCTAGCACACATAATCCTGCCCGTAAACTGTTCCCTCGCCAAATCTGCTATTCCCTCCATTATAGTTCTCGCCTCCGTATTGACGTCATCGTTTCCGGGATATCTAGGTGAGAAGTGGTTCAAGATTAGACTTCGTGCTCCGATTCGTGTCGCAAAGGCGCCAGCCATCTGTGGAGTTGAGTGGCCCCTAGACTTTGCCCTTGCCTCCACACTCTCGAACGTATCGACATGCTTGGTAGTTGGGTCTTTCCTGGGTAGATGAGCATTTGTCGCTTCATGAACGAGCAAGTCGGGTGAGCAAGCGATATCCGCGATTGCAGATGGGTCGTATGTATCACCAAGGATCACAATCTTTCGGCCTGGACGAAGAGGAGGACCATGCAGGACAGTCCCGTCCGAAAGTTCGACACGCTCGCCTTGTTGTAAACGGCCCATTACCGACATCGGGGTCTTGGTCCGTTTGATGCTTGGGATGTAGTTTCGTGGATCCATCTTTCCTGGAACAGGGGCTTCCTGGATGACATACCCCACGCATGGCACGGAATGCAAAATGGGGGCCGTG
>JBBPLM010000068.1:18063-28251 GCA_038089795.1 Pulchroboletus neoregius | reverse complement strand
GCCAGTGGCCGCAAAACGATGCTGATACATAAAAGATAACTCTACGACGAGAAATGCAATGTAACTAAAGGCGCGCTGCTAATACTGTGCTATGGGTAATGAATCCAGTGAATGTATGTATGAGTATGCTTGCAATGTTTCAACGAACGATCATGGCGAGGGAATTATTGAATCATGGATGATCATGAGGGTGTGGTATCGTCATAATCTCTAGTGCTAGTGCTATGAGTGAATCTCTGCAGAAATGAAAAATTACGTCGGATGCATGCGGGAACTGGTGTAGAGTCTTCTTCACGCCTCTCTGACGGCAGCGGAGAAGCCGCGTAGCGGCGCCGAGGGCCACGTGAAGAAAATATGCCCTTCTTCCGTGAGGGATGATCGACCCCAAACTCCGTCGTAGATAACCCGGCTGTGTCTGAGTAGAGGTAATGAAGATCAGGCTGGGAGTAGGGCCGGTCCGTGGTTGCAAGCAAGGGCCTCGGGGCAGCTTCTACATGCAAAGACATTGTTGTAAGTGCAGAGGGTAAACCTTCGCTACGGACATCCGGCGCACTCCGGACTCTCCGACGGAGTGATTCTCTCGACCACCACCTCAACAAGCTGGAATTGGAAACGGAACTCCTCGTGGATGGCTCCCGGGTCAGGGCAGTAGTTGGAGAATCTGACCGAGGGGTAAACAACCCACGGACATTCTCGATCATCGACTTGCTCCGTTTCGGTACGCAGTCCTTCTGACAAACATTCAAGGATTCAGAGTGTGACTGGAAACTATCGGCTTTGCCTGAGGGCATTGATAATGGAGCGGGAATTGTGAGCGGGGTCACTGGGGTAGCGAAAGAAACAGATGAACAATGAGACATTGGGGAAGGCGACTCTAGCAAGGGCTCGTTGCCGTCTTCATCTCCTTGCTGAGATGTGGCTTTAGTCATCGCGACGATCTTGAGTTTGCTGGGGTGTTGCATCTTCTTTACCGGGTTGGGCATCACAGTGAGCGTAGAAGTTGTATAACTTTCCATCTCACCGAGCATCCCGTTGCCTTCTACAAAGCTCTTTTTGCGAGGGACGAGAACACTCTCGCGCTTTGTTAGCCTGTTCTTTGCGGCGACACTCATTGCGCTGGCCATGGTCAGCGCTGAGGTGGACCTCGAGAAGGAACGAGAAACTCTCTGGGCCTCGAAAAGATCTTCTTCGTGGGTATGCGCATGGAAGCGCGCGGTAAGGCACTTTTCTGAAAAGACGTCTAGTAAGCCACGGTCCACCTGTTCTCTCGCGGATGCTGTCGATCGAACAAGATGGAACGTGTTCGATTCCGGCATTGAGGCTAGATGAGCAGCAACCAACGATCGACGAGTGGGCGGAACCATGATGTCATATTTCGCGGGATTTTCTGCATGGAGATGGATCTGCAAAGCTCCTTGTGCCACCGGTGGAGGAGGCGCAGTTTCTCCAGAGTCTGGAACGACAGATTCGACATCATTCAACTCCGGGATAGACTGTATTGTTGGTAATGGACTGATCGTCTCGAACTGTACGTCCTCCAACAGGGGAGCGGAGGAATCGGCTTGAAGGCTCGAAGGAGGCTCATCACCCCACGGCACCTCTTCCGTGATAGCACGTCGGATAGCATCTACCCATATGTCCTTTTCACGACGACATGACGCCGCGAATTCGAACAGATGCGCTTTGGATGATAAGCGAAACCAACTCGGCAGCAAGACTACGCAACCGTCATCAAAGTAAATTCGTAGCGATGAAATACCACATACCATCGTCAAGGTTTGAATCCACCAGCTCGAATGCTCTCAAGTTAAACCAATATTTTGGTTCGTACGACTTGGATTTGGCGACTTTGACCAGGACAAGGAACCCACCAGGAAACAGGAACGCGCCAAGATACTTTGCTCTGACGGTGCCGAGTCTGGCCATGTTGATACCACGATAATGAATGACGTCCAGAGAACCAGAAAGGTAACAGGGGCCCAAGGATGACAGAAAGGATGACAGCGAAGCAGATTGCGAAGGTCTGTTATGACATGCAGCCGAGGTCAAAAGACCCTGAGTGATCCGGGACACGATCTGAACAGATTTCGCGAATAGGTCTTGCTGGCGGCGAGCTTCATCTACCAAGCGAGCGACTGTTCGCATGGTCCACAGGGCAGTTTTCAGAGTGTCTTGACTATCCCTAGGGGTAGAGCTAGAATCGTAAAGGGGATCACTGAACCTCTGTGGCCCAGTTCTCTCCTGGAGCTGATCGAAAAGGAGGGGATACCTGCAAACCCTCTGGACCGGTTTGATCATGTAATCCATGAACATAAGGCGCGGTCTTCGACTGCTCGTGTCCTTGTCTGCATGACCACACTCGGAGGCACTGAGGGAGGGGACTTTCAGATTTTCGCAGGATAATGCGTCCAGAGATGAGAGGGAATGGCGCCTCTTGGACAGATCCAAGGCGTGTCTTCTGGACTGTGAGCAAGGGAACAAATCCTCAGAGACGACTTGTAACTGCATTTCTGCAGCGACAGCAGCACAGCGCAGCTCAAAAGCGTCCCATTCGGCAGGGTATCTGTGCTGAACCTTGCGTACTAAATCGAACGCTTCCGAGTGTCCAGAACAGAAAGACTGGTATTGATCAAAGCTAGAAGCCTGTGTGAGATGTTCAGAAGAGGAGTACGGTTAAAGAGTGAATCGCGTACGTGATCGACAAATACTGTCGAGACGGCGTTTATGGCGCGATGAACATCAGCGGGAGAATTGCAGTGGGAGTGAGTACTATTCTCGATGAGAAATTCCCTCGGACTCATGGATATGCCAAAAGGGGAGACGACTCGACGGAGCTGGTGAACAAGGCTCTCGTGGAACTCGAGGATCTCTTCCGCATTTCTGGTGATAGCGTCAAGGTCTGAGGCGGAGAATAGATGACGCGTGGTACATTTTTCCACTCTCGCGGGAATGGAATGCGGTAGGGCGGAGCCCGAGGGGTGGCTCTCTGCGGAATGCATTGAGCATGTGCTCCCATTGAGATGAGGGTGGGATTGTGTGCGGAAGGAGGCGGGCTGCGGATTGACTGCGTGAATAGAGGGAGGACGTGAGAAGTAAGGGATGGATGGATTTGAGAGGGATGCATGTGGTAGTGGCAAGGACGAGCGGTTTTTTAAAACGGGAAGCAGACGAAGATAAACCTGGGGGTGATGAATTAATTGTGAAAACGGTAACAGAGGAGTGATGTTTACGGAGACGAGGGTCCTCAAGTCGAGAAGATAACCGAGTTCTGTGGACAAGAGCTCTGAGAGAGCATGGAATCGTCTCGAGCACTCGCGGGCTGTGATGTTATGAGGACGGGTATCTTCTTCGTCTATGGCGAGATGGAAAGTCGGACGAGAGGGGGTCTCGTGGGGGATAGTGATGGTATTGGAGGGAGGTGTAGGAGGGAGGAGGTACATTGGGGGAAGAGACGCGCAACGTCTGTTAGGAGAGGAGTGAATTGGCAAGGAGTAAGAGAGGGACTTTGACCTGGCGAGACGGGGGACATTCGGAGAAGTAGCGGTGATGGGTATCATAGTAGCCTGAAAGCGAGGGATCAACGACACCTTCCGTAATAGGTTCAACGAAGATCGAGATCCTGACGTCATTTTATTTATTTATTTTTTCGATTTAATATAAATCCATCTTATCATCAGATCGCGCGACAAACGGTATGTTCTCCGCCTCGGCTTGCTCACGACGCCGTTTCTCCTTGTCCAAAAAGCGACACAATGCGCCAATGTTCTTCCCACTAAACACCCTAAATGCCGACTGTTGATCCCCATCCAATGTCTGCAATAACTCGTCAGCATCCGTATCACCAACCGAATTCACACTGACTTTGGGTGCACGGTCCGAAAACCGGCTCAATCCCATCCGTCGTGCAGCTGGAACCCCAGTCACAGTCAGATGGTTCAGTCTTGGTGCATTCCGCAACAGATGATGTATCGCCTTTAAAGAGATCCGATCGCAGTACGACAGATGGAGTCGCTCCAACGATCGCGCGTGCTCCCCAAGATAGTATATCGCGTTGTCAGTCAACTTGGGCACCCGGACCAGCACCAATCGATGAAGATTTTCTAATCCTGCCAACTCAAACACCGACATGTCCGTCAAGAGTCGACAGACTGTCTGACGTCAGCACACGGCCCTCCCCCCCGAGAGAGAAGAGTGTCCCTACATGCAACGTCCACCGACTTCAGTCCCAGACACGCTCGCGCCAGCTTCACTATCCCAGCATCCGTCACCTGCCACACATGTGCCAGCGTCACTGCACCCAACTGCACACCAAGCTTGCAGATGTTCTCCACGCTCCGGTCCGTCAAGCTCGTGCACCCTGCCAATGACAACGTGTGCAACGACGGCGCGTGCACGAGCACCCCTTCAATCCCATCGTCCGTGAGCTTCGTACAATAACTGAGATCCAGAACCCGCAGGTCTACCGCAGTGTGCCGTAGTATCAGCGCCGGCAGTCCGTCTAGCCATGTCGATGGCCGGTGTGGTAGTGGCTTGTCAGTTCCCGTCGCTGGCTTGCCTCCCTTCTTGATTGGACTTGGAAATGCCTTGTCTGTCAACAGTGGACACCGTGCAAGCCTCAACATTCGGAGCTTGCGAGAGTACGTCCAGATATCCCGCACAGACACCGCAGACAACAGCGGCTCGTCGCATAACTCCAGTTCAACGAGCTTTGAAAACGTTTTCGCTATCGCAGAGACTGTAGGGTCTGTTAACACAACACCGCTCAACTGCAGCCACTGTAGCGGTGGCGCCTGCGAAACCAGCTCGACGATGGCCACGTCCGAGACGTACTTGCATCCCGTCAAGTCAAGCCCCTGCAGGTTCGGGTTATCCCTCGCTAGGCGAACGATCGTCTTGTCCGATGTGTCTGGCACTCCAGAGAGTACGACAGACTCGAGCCGTCGACAGAACATCATTTCTGGTGTGACCCATTCATCTTTCACTCCACAGTTTGGATCACGTATCACTAAATGTTTGACCAGCCGTCGTTCCGCTTCGCTCTCGGGAAGACGGTCTATAAGCCGTTCCATATCTTCAAACTCGGTTCCATCCATAGTGGGTGTGCTGTTGTCGTGGTTCAGTTGAAAGCGGGTAATAGGTGGATGCTGTGTGGCCAAATTGAGGCCGTATAGATTCAGTAGACCATGTTGCGAATGTCGAATGTTCTTCGGCAGTTTGCGGCTGTTCATCGTCTAGTGTTACCAATGACATCGACAACCTCGAGCTCGTCAACCATAACCGCAGCGAAGCCCTCGAATTCTTCACCAATTCGCCCTCCATCTCCTTCGAGTCCTTCGCGGCGCATCCCAGTCACACCTGCGGTCCTGAGGTCCATCTTTGCTTCTTCTCGGACCCCTCACGAAGAAAGGACAATTTCTCGGGTCGCTTTCTTTAGGTATGTTTTCCAACCTTGATGCTTGAAGACTTGTGATAATCCGCTCCAGATTTGCAGGGTTCTTGCTGAGCTGCGTTGGTATCAGTCTCGTTGCAGCAAGGGGTTGGGGAATCAAAAGTGGTACTGGCCTGTTGGGAGTAGTCTGAGGTTTGTCGTATGTCTTGCAATCACCCTTGCTCGAGGTAACGGTAACCAGTGACACATCGTACTACATTACTTATGAAACGAAGGAACCAATACTAGTCTCCCAAGCATACTTTGAGTCACTCGTCGTCCAATGACCCTGCACAATCTTTGTCCTGCGCACTCTCCGAACTTCCCACTTCAGGAACCGGCGTTTGAAACGCACTGCTGGTACTGGGGCCGGGATCGAGGAGTCCATCTTGATCATCCACGCTCGCGGCACTGGTGACCTTACGCCGGCGTGCGGATGACGGGGGCGGTAAATGAGCCTTCTTGACACGAAGGATATCCATAATCTCTATAAACCAGTTAATGATGCGACAGATTCGGTCGATCGATACCACAAACCATGATGAGTCATGTCCTCGTATCCTTTGATACTACGCTTCATAGTCAACCATCTCCGTTGTAATGAATGCGCACTCCACAAGTTCCAGTCGGAATCGGGAAGCGTCTTCCAGTCAATCTCCGTGTCGTCCCGAACCTTGAGCGAATCGACCCTGTCGCCACAGTATTCGAAAAGAAGTTCTATATGATACTAGCAAACACCCACTTGTGAACCAGGATGTAGGCATCCTGTGGGCTCCAGCGCGGTTTCTGCCCTTCGTTTTTGATAGTCTTGCTGAGAGAATCCGTCCTATGGAGCTAGATAAGTGCGTTGAATTACCGAGTGAGAAGGGACACCACCATTTGATCCGACATTGTTGTCTCCCTCGCCGGTTACCCATTTTTTCGCTGACGATTCCCCAAAAGACATCGTTGTCAAAATCTTTGCCCTGACCGACAGTCATCTCCGTTACAATCTTTGTGAGCTCCTCCTCCTCTTCCTTACTCCACGGACCGGTGACACGGACTTCACGATTCGCGATATGATTGCGATAGCGATCCCGGCAATCTGACGACATCCGTCCTACAATCTCGCTAACCTTTTCCCATTGTTGACCGAGGTCGGTAACGGCTCTAATGTACCGGAGCGCCATGAGCTTTGCGACGTTATCGTGGAATGGTTAGTGACGTACCGCCGCAGTAAGTTGTCCTCCTCTGGCGCCCATTTGCCTTGTTGCTTCTTCGGGTGGAATGCCCTCCGGACGTGATGATAAACGGCGATGATCGGGCGTTGCGGAATTGCGGCGGCTGAAGGAGATGTGAATTTGAACCAGAAAATCATAACAACCATTTGACGGGCGTACTTATTTCCGACCAAAAGGCATTTTCCTTTCCCTTTTCATTTTTCTGAAAAATGATCTCCAGAATTTGGTCGTCTGTGAGTCCCCTGGACTGAAATTGGTATATCAACCACTGTTCACGGCAAAGCTCGAAAACCACGCACTGCCTTGAATGTTTCTATCGCGTTTTTTAGTTGTTGCTCCTCTATCGCAGAAAATTTGCCCTTCTTATATACGAGACCTGGACAAACATTCGAAAACGGAGACCGTCGCTGGCAACAACTCGTTTACCTTGCGTCTTGACCAACTCGGCTAGCTTGCTCGCATTCATCCACTTGTTGGCAAGCATATGGGCATGTTCAGGGTTGCTCTGCTCCGGACCAGGGAGACTCATGTCCAACACGCGTTTATGTGATGATTTCGTTGACTTTGGCACGGAGGAGAGAATGGGACTCGTGGACGTGGACGGCGGACCCAGTTGGGGCTGAGAGCGAACGATCGCATTTGCAGGAAGAGGAGGGAGGGAAGGAGAAACGAATGGGGGAGGACCGGTGACTGACGCACTGGCAGCAGCAGCGTCACCCAGCGACTTGAGGACGCTCGCGATCTTGGACACATCCATGTCTTGAAGGGCACGGATGATGTCGTCATTGGATGCGAACTGGAAGTCGGGGAGTGGACCACCTAGAGTAGGGAAGATGGGATGACCTTGAGGAGATGGGTGACCAAACTGAGAGGGATCGTGGAAGCCATAATGGACAGGGGGGTACTGGATGTAAGAGGGGGGATGGTCTGTAAGAATTTGTTGATCCTGGTATGGAGGGGTGTGTTGGTAGGGCGCGAGTTCCAGGGGCTGCGCGTCTGAGGTCGCGGAAGCTGCAGCGACTACCGCGTTCAGAAACGCGGCCGATGAGGTGTGCTGACTGTCGACCGAGATGTCCTGCTGGTCTATGTCGGCAGGGAGTGGATGAGCGACATCCTTTTCAATGGCTTTTCCCTTGTCTGTGTTGGATTGGGCTAGCGCGTTGTCTGGATCATCGGGAGACGATGTGGATTTCTTCTTCTTTTTGTTCTTGTCCTGATCTGTCTCCTCTGCGGTGTCGTTGCGTGTGCGTTTCTTCTTGGAGGTTCGATGAGGCTGGGACTGGATAAAAGGATTGTTGGCTTCACCGACGGCGAGCTGAAGCGCGCGCTGTATGTCGGAGGTGAGGCTGGCCATGCTGAGGATATTTAGGGTGGGCCAACGACGAGGATGAGGGCAAGCTCGAAAAAAAAGGAGGATTCCTATTCCACATAATTACCAAAATAAGGAAATAATCGGGTCACACTCTGGTCACATCCTCCGGTCACATCTCCTCCTCCTCCTCCTCCTCCTCCCCAAAATACCTCTCCTGTTCTCTCTCGTCCTCGACGTCGTACTGCTCGCTCCAGTCGACCAACTCGTAGTCAGCCCCCTGCAGACATTCGTCATGCTCGACCATCGAGCATTTCCAACACTCACCTCTAGCATACCATAAATGAATAGTTCCTTTACCCGTCTCTCGAACGTTGCTCGCTCTTCTTCTGGCGATTCTTCCGACACCCCCTGGTCGCTCAACTCGCTTTCACTGTCCTCCTCCTCGGACACGAATTCTTCAGTCGTTCGTTGGCGTCTGACCTGGCGTATTCTTTCGGCTTCTCTCTCCTCTTCGTAATCCGCTAGCAGTGTTCCAAGCTTTCCCACCCGTTGTGCACCACCTCCCAAGAACCCTTTTTCTGCCCACTCTCTTTCCTCCTGGGCTGCTTCCTGTCCATGGCGTCCCCGTCCGGACCAGAGATGCGGCCACCGATTGCTTGCTTCCGCAAACGTCAACTGCTTTGGTTTCGTCTCCGTGTATGCGAGTCTCCGGTTTCTTATCTCTGCTATCACGCTCCGCTCCTTTGGTGTCGTAATGGATGAAAAGCCGACAACCAAGTGAGGTGGTAGCACGTGTAGACTTTTTTGCAGAAATTCGATGGGCGTTGAGCTTGGCCGGGGTTCGTATTCAGCTGGAAGGCCCATGTAGGATAATATCGCAGATTCTTGAAAATCTCTTTCCATAGTCTTTGGTGGTTTGTGTCATGAGAAATCGAACAAGAACAAACACGCGTTTTCAGCTCCTCGACTAGTTTATCTTTCGACCATGGCATCTTCGACTGTCATTTCATGTCGGTGGGACTGGTGTCGATCCTCCTTCCCTAGCATCGACGCTCTCGATGTTCATGTTAGACATGAACACATCTGGCCGATGAAACCCATGCGAAAGGCAGATATCGCATTCATGAGAAGAATGGACCTCCAGAGTCTCCATAGCTCGCTAAACACAGAGTCCAGTATCATCTCAACAGGTATCTCCTCCCCATCCGCTTGGTCACCACCCTAGACTAGTGTGACTCCAGGACCAATCATTGGTGTGTCGCGGAGTAAGACACCACCATCCGCCGTGCCACCTACATCGATCCCAAAAACACACGAACGTCCAGAAAACGACGACGAGTTCAATCCTTTTACACAGCTATCTTCCCCTCCCCAAACCTCTCCCAAAATGTTGCCCGTTTCACCGGCCTTTGAAGGTTTGGTGAGGCAAGATTGGCATTCCGGACTCTCTGCCGCTGTTGAAATGTTTGAGCGAACACATGGTCACAAGGCAAACCAGCGCCTTCGTTTACTTTGTCATCGACCTCTTTCACGGTCTTCTGGTTCCTCCCAAGAGGTAGTCGAACAGCAGCTCACACAAGATGATGTGGGCTCTCAACCTCTACTCCCATCTGAGCCGCAACTTGAGGATGAACTGGACACAGAACTCAGATGGCCCACGGATGATGAATCGGATGCACTCGCCTCCGCAGAAATCCGGAACTCAGAGCAGCTTGCATCCAAGCAAAATCACCCCCTAGGTAATTCCTCTGACTCGACCAGAGGCCAAAATTTCCGTTGTGGATCATTGAACGTATCCCTCGACATGAATCGCTACAGTGCTAGCCCTTTGAGCAGTTTTGAAGCAGACGGATCTCACAGTCAAAGCCAACCATTCGTCTTACAAACGCAGGCGCCTTACTCCAGCCAGGCTACAGGCTGGAGCGAGACTCAGTGATACATCTATTAGAGTATTCGTTGAATGTGCCAGTGATGTGTAGTTGTCGGCCAGCCTGTTATAGACACCATGGGACAATGTGCTATCCACAACTTGAATGAACGCGACAAACCAGCCAGACAAGGAGAATAACTCTGCAGTCCCAAAGGATTTCCTCCTCATCGTCTTCATTCACGGGTGCGACCCTCATGATACATAGACAGAACAGAGCTCACCTTGAAGTTTGAACTTCTAGCTTCAAAGGAACGGAATCAACTTTCGAGAACTTCCCCTCGAGACTTCAACACATCTT
>JBBPLM010000066.1:0-11740 GCA_038089795.1 Pulchroboletus neoregius | reverse complement strand
AAAAAAAAAAAGAAGAAAAAAATCCGCAGTTGGGTCGAGGGGACAGACCTGATCATCTTGTTGTTTTTCGTCATGCGTCAACCACTCTTGGAGTTCGTTGTGGAGAGTAGAGACTTCCTCGACTGAACATTTTTTTGCGGCCACGGCGGCGACCTTGTCCTCGAGACGACGAGCCTCTGCGCGTGTACGCGAGAAGGGAGACTCGACGATCGGGAAACGAGGTGGCTGGTGAAAAGAAGAATCTAAAGCCTCTTGCCTGCCACCCCGCCGCCTTGGGGTGGCATATCCGTTTGCAGAAAAGTCAATACGGATAAGACGGACATGGTCACTGGTGAATTGTTCACGGCAGAAAGGACAGACGGGTTTGAGGCGGGGGAGCGTCTTTTCTACGATCTTGTGGCAACAGGTAGAACATAGGACATGGCCTGGGATATGGCATTGCGTAGTCAGAAATTTTTCACGGTGGGGAGGATGAGATCCGGCATACCGCAGGGAATGGAATGTGGGATGCAATGCGGGCCGTACTCTTCTGCGCACACGTCGCAGACCGAACCAGGACTAAGCGTCAGCATGAGGGTCAAGACGAATAAACCCTTGCCAGGTTTGCTAAAAGGAAATGTATGACAAGGGATATCGCTTGACGAGATGGTGGAGGATAAATAGCATGAGACGGAAAAAGCGACTTGCCAAACTTTAATCAAAGTTGGGCTGGACCAAACAAACGGCAATGCGAGATATGACTAACTCCGAGCGATTCATATATTGCTTTTTCGTTCCGTATCACAAATTCCAGATCCTTCACACCAATAATATATAATATATATAATATTCAAATATTCAAAAGATCTCTGGTTATAATAGTACTATTTTAGGGTTAGGGCTTAGGGTATTGCGTATGATCCTGCGAATGCCGCTCACAGCCCCGCCGCCGAGAGCGCGCGCCGCGTGTTTTCTCCTCCGCGCTAGTCTCACGCGCTTGGTCAGCTCACACAAAAGCTGACTCGGACTGACTCTCGTTCGGACATGGTGTGATAGAACTTACTAGAAGTCCACGTCTTGTTTAATTTCGTCTCGGTTACGCCCTTCTAGAATAGAGTCGATCCGTTATCGATCATATCCGATGGGGGTGGACGTTTCCGCGTCGAGCAACGCGTTGAATGTCACCCCGTTCCGACACCAATTGATCAGATTCCCCCTTTTTTTGATGTGGGCCATCTCCGGTAAGCTATCCATGGATGCTCTTTCTATCACGGTTTCCGATGGCGTCGAACCAATAGGCACCCTTTAAGAATATATGTCAACTTCGAATGGTCCCTGGCACATGCCAACACAATGTTGCCCTTTAAAAGTGCGACCCTGCTCCATAGTACTTGCGATCCAGCATTTGGGTAGTCCTCGCCCATGGCTGTTTCGCGCCGCGATGTCGACGATCTAATAGCCCGCTTCATCTCGCGAGGCTCGTTCATCGTTGGACTAACCTAACCGGCTTACGAAACATTTGCCGGCTTACTACTTCTCGCCTCAACGTTGCGCGCAATCCTCGCAGCACTTTTTTATATATCACGTACTCTCTCATAGATCAACCTGATAGAATCACGGACCATTGCACCCGATCACGGGACTCCAAACTGTATCCGTCCTTCTTAGCCCATATTTGACCCCCTGAGGAGTTAAGCCATACACGAGGCTCATGTGGTGTGGCTCGTGGACCCGTGAAAACCTAGTCAGTAAACTTTGCATCAACACTTCCCCGCAACACGCTGCTTTCATTTACGGCCTATCTACCATATCGTTTCAGGGATCTCGTTACGATGCTTGTTTCAATATACTACACATACATGGATATCACTCATCACCCCAATTCAATACCTGTTCCTTTCTGTTCGAGAATAAGAACCACCGGTGGCGTGAGCTTTCCACCTGATGGTCTAGGCATTCCGATAGCATCGAAGCCAGTAGCACTATCAGCTCCGGACGATATTCTCGATCTCGAGCTGGACACGGACGCATGCCGCTTTGCCTTCAGGAGTCTGACCACCCAGGGGGGTGTCACTTTTACCCCCAATGCCCACTGTGGCAGCCTCATACAGGACCTCGAGGAGCTTGACCCACTGTTTCCCCCATATCCGCTTCGCTTCCATTCCACCCACATCGAGCGCGGCTGTAAAGTTCGATCAGTCATCAGCATGTTCGTCTCCAGAAACACACACCATATAAAAGTTGCGCGGCCACTGCGGTGGAGAGTAATCGCTCATCGTTCATCATCCTAGCGAAGTACGTCCAATATCTGGGTAATCGGAACATGTTGTCGAGTGGTTTCGCAACAGGGGCGGCCAAGACGAGGAAATACACACGCATCACCCCAGAGATACGCGTTACGTACTCTCCCATCGTCTCTTGCTCACTGCTGCTCACACGATATCCCATGGCTTTCGTGCGGGTTGCATCCACCCATGCCGTACCATCGGCATCGGTCGATGGAATGACACTAGGCACAGGCCATCCGCCGGATCGTTGCACGAGCTTCGCGAAGAAGATGTTAGGGAAGGCGGGCAACCTCTCTAAAAGGTTCGCGGTGACGAGCGCCAGAGGGATGGCGCTTTTCTTCTCCGCTGTCACTTCTGTCTCTGCTTGCAGCAGGATCGCCTTTGCCAAGGAAGAAAGTAGGGCTAGATACAGAGGTTGTGAGAAACCTTGCTGTGGATAAACGAGTTCAAAAATGTGGTTGGTCTAGTGAAAAGCTCGTAAGCGATACCATGCAATGTGAGAGATGCCTCACTATCCGCACGATAGTGGCCGGGTCCTGTGTTAGTTGGCCTATCTTTGGAGTTATCTGTCTCCGAACAGTACTCCATTGGGGCTTCAGCGCCTTGTCCCCCTTGACGATCTTCATTGGACCAGCCTTAAGGTTCTACGACATTGCCCCTTAGATCCCGCAGCAATGTCCGTCGAGGGCACTGCTTACCTTGAGCGTCTTTCGGGCATGAGTCCAATCTTCATCAGGCAGGGTTATTCCGAGGGCATTTCTCTTCTTTTCTGCCGTTGCAAGCGATGCACGTTTTTCCCGTTCGGCCTCGTCCTTGGCTCGTTGTGCAGCTTCTTCTGCCTCTTTCTGCTTCTGCCTCTCTTCTTCCTCCTGCCGCTTCTTCGCCTCTTCGGCTAATCGTCTCTCCTCTTCTAATTTCCTTTGACGCTCCTCCTCCTCACGTTTCTTTCTCTCTGCTTCCAACTTCTTTCGATGGTTTTCTTCCTCTAATCGTATGACTCGTTCTATACGTTCCTGCTGTGCCCTGTCCTGTTCGTTCCACTGCATCCTGAGTTGATTCAGTTCCGACTGCTGCTTCATATTGAGCGCCGACAACAATTTCTGCACTTCTGCTATCTGTTGATCATGTCTCGCAGCGAGCCTCTGCAGGTCCTGATCCCTGCTCCTCGCACGCTGTTCGTGCGTGTCGAGTAGGATCTCTTCTTGTGCTTTTCGTGCCGTGCGCTACTCAAGGTCACACCATCATCCGTCGTGATCAGCATGCCAGCAAAGCACGCGAGGTGGTCAAAAAAACGCACCAATGCATCCTTGCGTGTCTGTTTCTCCCATTCTTCATACGGATCGTGATGTCGCGTCCGCAGTCGTATCGCGGCGACCGTTTCGTCGACGTGTCGCCGTTCCGCAGGACTACGCGGTTCTCGTCTCACGCTGTGCCGTGTGTGCGCGCCCCGAAGAAAAGTGAGGGTTGGGATTGAGAGGGGGATGACACAGGCGTGTGACTCACGGAGGGGACATGACCGGTGGCTCTCCGTCCGAATCAAAGCAGACAGAATCGGAGAGGGAAGAAGGCGAGCTTGGGGTGCACTCGGCATCGCTGACCGGCTCTTCAGGCTCGCTCTCAGAATCCGAGGGGAGACCAAAACCAGAGGTTCGGCGAGAATTGCTGAGAGGTTGTGAGTAGTAGTATTACTTGGTGGCAGAGACGTGACGAGGATGGGGTGCTTACCGACGCACTGGAGATGGAGATGGGGATCTTGGTAAACCGTAACGCATCGCGGTGGGTGTCAAGTTATGTAGTGATCGGTCAGAAACGCGAGGAGGAATTAATTCACCTGCATTTTATTTTGGGACCAAAAGTTACTGTATTTGGTATGTTGTACACTTTTTTGCTGGATACTATTCGAGTCTCGACTTTCACAATGACTCGTCAGGGGTTCCTACTACGAATTAGGCTAATACTAGTGACAGCCCATACCTATCTCGAGCTGCAGAAAATTATCCCTTCAAATGACACAACCCAAAACATTCATAAACCGACATGGATGAATGGAAGCCACTCTACGAACGACACGTCCGAGCTGCTTCGAAGACGTCCAACAGCATCTTGCAACGCTCGTGCAGCCTCCCGGTAATCCGGCCATGTACCCTCCCGAAAGAGTTGCTCGTACACATCCTTTGCAACACGAGGCGCAAGCTTATCGCTGATCGACCACATCGTACCAACGACGCCTCCATACCCCGCAAACATCATTCCCGCAGCGATATGGATTGCTTCATCGGAGAGATCCTCATCGCCCATCGCCGTCTGACACGCGGAGAGAAAGGCGAGTCCACCGCGGGGACGCGACAACTCAATCATGTCAGATAGTTGTAGGCGGCGTCGATCGGCGAGACAGAGTCCACTCCTAGTGGGATTCCTGGCATCTTGGATTCCGTGACATGCAAAGTGGACCCAGTCCGCATCCTTCATCAGGGCAAGTACCTCTCCAACCGTTCCGACAGAGGACTCTACGAGGGTGGTTGACGTCGAAGGAGAATCCCTGATTACGGCCCTGATGTGTTCCAACTCGACGCCCACACCTGGGAGTCGGAATAGGCCATCTGATGGTGGTTGACGGACAACGAGAAAGCGAAGATCGCTTCTAGATGCAGCATCGAGTTTGGGTGAGGGTATAAGGACACTGAGAGTAGGAACGTATGAAGAGACGACGAAATCGAATACTTTATGCCCAGGTTGCGAAAAGTAGGTATCATAGAAACCGGCCGCATGGATGGGTAGAAACGTGAAGGGCCCAGTTGGGCACCAGAAAATGCGCGATAACTCCCCAGGAATCTGTTCAAATGCGCTAATGGGTGAGTCGGTCGTGAAGTCAAGTGAGAAGGTCACGCACCGAGAAAGCCAGGGAGTCCAGGACGGGTTTAACAACGCATTTCCACAGGGGGGACAGGATAAACGTCCACTGGTTCGCAGCCTCCAGTAGTACGGGTTGTCCATGCCTGTCATCACGGGGTATAGCACGAGCAGGACCAAGTAAACTCTTCAGTGTGTTTTGAAGACCCTTGGATCGCTCGAGAGTGTAATTGGGAAGCGGGACATGAATTACGTCCTCCACACTAGCGAGAATAATCAGCGCATCACAGCGGCCTTCTGCGGCGTTGAGGATGACCACCGGTCCAGAGTGTGCTGAAGCACGTAGCTGAGAAAACTCTTTGTGGAGGAGAAACCGCTCGAAACCAGGCAATCCCCGGATCTCTTGCAGTAGTTCATCTCGCTTGATCGCAAGCGTACGGTGTCTGTCAGCATCTTGTTCCAAAGACTCCGTTTCACGTTGCTCTGCACTTTGAGCCTCCTCCGGTAGTGAAGATAAGGATTTTTCGCGAGTGACACCAGCATGCTCCAATGCAGCTGAAAATTCTCGAAGTCTGTGGGAATGGTCTGGGTAGGCAGACGACAAATCGTCATGCGAACTGCGAAGCTGAAAAAGTTCCCCCCAAACAATCGAGCGACCTTGCTCGAGCCACTCGACGGCTGTTTCCAGGTGTCCTGAGTCCAAAGCTGTTGCTGCTGCCTCCCGCACCACATCTGCGCCCTGCATAAGTTCACGATAACGGTTTTCAAGGGAGAGGCCGATCCATGCGAGTTGAGGAAGGAGACCAACGGCGATAGAATACGCATGAAGAAGAGAGTGATGTCGTAAAGTACGAGCACATGAAATCCATCGCTGTGATGCACGAAATCGATTGGTGATAGGGCCAACGGACGCACAAGCGGCGCGGGAGTATAGTGAAATCGCCTGCTCAAGGTCACTCTGCTCGCCAAGGCACTCGAAACGAGTACTGAAGGCTTCGCCGAGGACACTCAGATGGCTGGGTTTGTCAGGGTGGTTGTCGGGAGTGAGATCAACGGCGTCCCCTTGCTTCGAAATTGCTTGCTCGAAGTCATGCAGGTCGCCGAAGCGCTTGAAACGAGCAAGGAGCGACTTTCCAAGGTTGTTCAGACGGTGAGGTTTGTGGAGGTGACCATCAGGGGTGAGGTCAACAGCATTCCCGAACCTCGAAATCGCTTGCTCGAGGTCACTTTGCTCACCAAGGCGCTCGAAACGAACAAAAAGGGAGTTGCCAAGGTTGTTTAGACAGGTGGGCTTATGAGGGTGACCATTAGGGGTGAGGTCAACAGCATCCTGGGAGCTTGAAATTGCTTTTTCGAGGTCGCTTAGCTTCCCGAGCCGCTCGAAACGAGTAAGCAAGGAGGTGCTAAGGTTGTTTAAATAGGCAGACTTGTTCGGATGACCATCAAGCCTGAGGGTGAGGTCAATGGCATCTCCGAACCTTGAAGTTGCTTGCTCAAGGTCAATCAACTCCCCAAGCCACTCGAAACGAGTGAGCAAGGAGTCCCCAAGGTTGTTCAAACAGGCAGGCTTGTCAGGGTGATCGTCAGGTGAGAGATCAGCAGCATTTTTGTACCTCGAGATTACTTGCTCAAGGTCACTTAGCTCACCAAGTTGCTCGAAACGAGTGAAGAAGGAATTGCCTAGATTGTTTAAATAGATGAGCTTGTCAGGGTGACCATCGGGGGTGAGGGCAACAGCATCCCCTTGCCTCGAAATCGCTTGCTCAAGATCGTTCAGGTCGCCGAGGTGCTCAAAACGAGCGAGGAAGGAGTCGCCAAGGTTGCTCAGGCGGCCTGGTTTGTCAGGATGGCGATCAGGGGTGATCTCAACAGCATCCCTGAACCTAGAAATGGCTTGCTCAAGGTCACTTAGCTCCCCGAGATGCTCAAAACGGATAAAGAATGAATGGCCAAGGTTGTTTAAGCAAGCAGACTTGCCGGGGTGGTCGTCAGGGGTGAGATCGACAGCATCTCGTTGCCTAGAAATCGCTTGGCCAAGATCGCTTAACTCCCCGAGGTGCACAAACCGGACGAGGAAGGAGACGCCGAGGTTGTCTAAACAGGTGGGTTTGTCCGGGTGACCGTCAGGGGTGAGATCAACAGCATCTCGTTGCCTAGAAATTGCTTGCTGTAGGTCACTCTGCTCGCCAAGGCGTTGGAAGCGAGCAAAGAGGGAATTTCCGAGATTGTTCAGACCACCGGGCTTGCCTGGGTGATCATCGGGCGTGAGGTCAACAGCATCCCTGAGCCTTGAAATCGCTTGCTCGAGGTCACACAGGTTGCCCAGGCGGCTGAAACGAATGAGAAAAGAGTTGCCGAGGTTCATTAAACAAATGGACTTGTCAGGGTGACCATCAGGAGCGAGGTCAACAGCGTTGCTTTGCCACAAAATAGCTTGTTCGAGGTCGCTCAGATCACCGAGGCACTTGAAACGAGCTTTGATGGAGTTTCCAAGATCGCTCAGTCGGGTGCATTTATCAGGATGATTATCAGGGGTGAGATCTACAGCATTCCCGAACCTCAAAATCGCTTGCTCGAGGTCGCGCTGCTCGCCGAGGCGCTCGAAACGAGCTTTAAAGGAATCGCCAAGGTTGTTTAAATAGATGGGCTTGTTAGGATCACCATCAGGGGTGAGGTCGACGACATCTTTGAGCTTTGATATCGCTTTCTCGAGGTCACTAAGATCCCCGAGGTGACGGAATCGAGACAAAAATGCCACACTGAGATTTGCTAGTCCCGCGAGGTACCGGTCGTCCCAAATTGATGTAGACCTGAGGGATGCCTCCAGAGCTGAAATTGCTTGTTGGAGATCAGTTACATTAGCGAACCGTTCGAAGCGGTGCAGCAACTGGACGCTCGAGGTCCATGGATCCACGTCTGTCAAGCCTGAGGCGGAATCCTGCTCCACGGATGATTGGCCACCCGCCTGAATAGGGTCCGTTGTACGTGTTGCATATAGCTGGAGCATGGTAGCCGCCGTTTGGTTCTCGTAACTCTCCGCAGAACTGAGATCCATCACCTCATGCAGAAATGCCTCGGCCTGTGTTGCCTCGACCTCATTCCTCCGTTTCTCGAATCGCGCAAAATGCACGGCGGCCAGCTGGATCAACGTAAAGGGTCGGTCAAGGTGGCCGACAGGCCGAGCAGTGAGGGCATTGCGATACAAAGTGAGAGGAATGTCGAGAGAGAAATCAGTGTCGTCAAGCAGACAGTGCATGAATTTTGCCGCTGCCATGTTTGACTGGGCGGCCGCGCGGCAGGGATGGTCTAGCGGACAAATATCGAGCGCACGCTCAAACTGTTCAATTGAACACTCGAGGTCGCGTTTTCCCCCGTGCTCTCGGTATCGCGAGAGAGCCCTGTGGCCGTGGTCTGTCGCTTCATCTAGCTCGCCTCTGGATTCAGTGGTTGGCTGCGGACATGCACTGATCAACGGGGATGAGGCCGACACAAATCGCCTACGTACGCCATGTGGGTCAAGGACCCTCGACGCCAACGAATCACTGCTTTCGCGTCCCTGCCGTCTTACGGTCACTAAAAGGGATGTACACGGGGATAAAACATCCCCGTCCTCTTGGAAGAAGGCGAACGCTGCCATGGTATGAACACCAAGATTCGTGCATAAAACATCATCCTACTCACGAAGGCCCTGTGCATTGCGGTCCAGAAGTTGTTCCACAGTAATTGTTAACTCCCGCAACTGCTCTCCACTACCCAATATGGGCTGGAATTCGAAGGATGCATGGATCCGAAGACAAACGGTGGCAGACAAATCAGACGGTCTACGAACTCTGTCGGAATTAATAGGAGTGAGAGAAGGACAGTCTCACATTGGAATTGACCCACTCCATTCAAGGTCATCGTTGTCCACTGCCAAAGACTTGATCTCGGTTCTCCATTCAAGGCCTCTGTGATGCACCGAAGTGTAAAAGCCAGCGGGGATACGTCCAAGACCAAGAGCGACATCTGTTACCCGGATACCTACATTGTCATTAGCCATCCTTTCAAACTGCGTAGAGAATAAATATCATACTGGTAATAACCATTTCTTCGTTCTCGTCCGCATCCGTTGCAGACTTGGAGGCTGGGGAAGAGGGCACATTCTGTAGCTGGTCCCTAGGCCCAGGATTTTCCTCGATCTCTTGTTTCTGCTCCGCACATTCGGGTTTGGGGCCAGAGACGCCGAGCGCTTGCACGCTGTCCTGTTGGATGGGTCAGTTGGTAAACTACGGGCTAGGTTTTCGAAACAGGCTACAGTCAGGAGACTAGGCGTCCTAGATCCACCGGGTCGTGGTTGTTGATTTCTGGTGCTCAAACTACTGGTCATCGCTGCTTGGAACGGAAAACACAGCGTGGGACGTACCTGCTGGCAATCGCCCTTAGTCATTCATGACAAAACCGTATTGGCGCAAGAAGAACCTTTGGCACATGCAATCAAACTGCATCAAGAAGACAAACAAACCCCTGGAAAAGAACGACGGAACTTGTGAGTTCTGTGTCGGGAGGTACATGAACTAGTTGGAGCGATGGCTTGAAGAAGAGGGTCCCCGTGAACCGATGTTGACAGGAGATGATGCGAATAATGATGGTAATGGCAATGGGAGCATCAGTAGGTAACACAAAGATATTGGGAGTAGCAAATGTACCAATTGTGGGTTCAATTGATTTGTACCGTTGACTTGACGCCTGTCGATCCGAAGAATCCAGACCTTCAACTTATCACTCTGATGCATCGGAAGTAGGCAATTACCATTCAGTGGTTCTGATCACTCTCCCGGCAGAGCTGAGGTCCATCGCCTCATGCAACAATGCCAGCCTCGACCTCATCCCTCCGCTTCCCCGAATCGTGCGTAATGCACGGCGGCCAACTGGATCAACCTAAAGGGTTGGTCAAGTGACCGACCTGCCGGGCAGCAAGGGGTTTGCAACACATGGGAAGAGGAACATAGAGAAGGTCAGTGTTGTTGCAACCGGCACTGGCAGTGGGCCGCACTGTGCCCTTTTTTGCCGTTGACATGTTTGACAGGTAGCCGCACGAGAGGGATGGTCCAGCAGATAGATATCGAGTGCACCTTCAAAATGTTGAATTGAACACTCATGAAGGTCCCGTTTTCCGCCGCGTGCTTATAGGTATAAAATCTTGCACTTAGCAACCATTACGATGGAACAGTTTGTCCTCTGTCCAATTTAGCGCAGGCGGCATGCGTGTCGGCCGAGCATGCAGTATCCCAGGTTGCTAGTGTCACACGAACGGATCCTACGTATAGCCTATAGGCTTGGGTTTTGACGGAGGAAGAAGACGCGCCGCACCGCCGACCGGTCAGTACATAGCTACCTGGAACCGTAAGATGACACAGCTCTGAAGCTTTGAAGGCTCAGCAATTCGTTCAGCTGTAGCCGCATACCTGCAACCTCATCATAACTGGTGTTCGAAAGTGGGGGTAGATGACACGCTCTGAGCCCGCCACGACGACCAATGCAACATATCTTTGCTTGCTAGCATTGAAAAACATGGTAGGCCCCAAATGTGTTAAAGAAAAAAAGTTGATCGTCTTGGGGAGCAGGAACCCAACAACCCATCCATCATATTTAAGTGGTTCGTGAACTCGTTGACTGTAGCTCTATCCTGAGCACTAGCACGCTCAAGCTCAAGCAATCACGATACACGCTCGAACTGAGCAGCGAATTCAGAGTATGTGGTACGAAGGTCGTCGACGGGAGTGCCAAGTGAGAGCTGACCCCACATGATGGAGCGACCTTGTTCAGGCAGATGGGCCTCCAAACCAACGACAGCGGCGTCACATACTGCGTCTGCAGCTTGGAGAAGTAGATGGTAATGGCCGTGTAGAGATAATCCCATCCAGGCTAATTGGGGAGAAGATCTACAGCAACCGTGTATGCATCTAGCAGAGACTGGGAATCATGATGTTGAAGAAGGCGAACACACCAAATCCAAAGTTGCGATGCTCGGAAAGAATGTAATGTTAGACTTGTGCGGGAGCAAGTTGCCTGGGACGAATATAGGATGCTCAGGGAAGGAGGTCAGAACTTGGAAAGTCGCCAGATTGTTGGAAGCGTTTCAGAAGTGAAAAACGGAGATGATGCAGCTCTATCGACCTGCCATCAGGGTGTGAGCTGTAGTGCCTTCTCTGTCAATGATAATTTAGGGTTCCGCACGGGTACGGGTTGAGCTAGCTGCACACCGTGCACTTTCACCGCGGGTTGGCGTGTTTGACCTTACCAGGGATGCACATGGTGCTTGATCAACTGCCATCAGCAAGGCAGATCCTGGGTTAAAGTCGCCGCCCCGGGCCCGGGCCGCCACCTTTGAATCATAGAGCTTAGTCTTAGATCATCTATGTTCAACGCCATGGCGAGACAATAATTCTGGTGGACGAACCAACCGACGCGTTTGGCTCAGATCACATCCGACACTGTGCGATGTATCGAACATTGTGTCCGTCAACTCCGTGGACATGCTCTGGAGGGCTGCTAGGATAAAGGTATAAAGGGGCTCGAAGTGAAGAACCGTTTACTCATTACATCAGTACTCAGGTGGTGATTCAGCCTGCATTCAGGATTCT
>JBBPLM010000065.1:45397-55752 GCA_038089795.1 Pulchroboletus neoregius | reverse complement strand
TGTCTCAGCATTCTGTTTGACCTTCTTCAAGTGTTCGTCATCGCTATTTTCTGCAAGCCAAGTGATGACATCTTTGCTGGACCAATAAATCTGAAGGGTATGGGTGTGTTCATCGTACACATGGTTCTAAATGGACGATCAGTGACCGGAAAAGATTGCTGAACCACAAGGCTTACATCGATTGGCATCTGGTCCACGTGAACTCTCTTTTCAATGCCAAATTCGGGAACCAGTACGTCGAAGGCAGCATCAAGTACATTGACAACCTTGGCCTGGCGGATAACTGGTCCGAAACGATGGGTCAAGTCCGAGATGAAGACGCAGAGGAAGAGGTGGATGGACTGCTCTTGTGCCAGTTTCGCAGAGTCGCGTTTACTAAAAGATATTCAGCAAGCAGTCGAACATAGATAATGCAGCTGCGTACATGTTGCATTGTTGAGCGATCTTCGCGACAGCATCTCTATCCATGGTAAACTTTGGGTCGCCTATGAATACAGAGTTAGTTTCTACCGCAACAATGGGGTCTTTCCACTCACTTCCGCCTTGGAGAACAGATTCGAGTTGGCGGTGCACCAAGATGTCGGCATAACGCCGAATAGGGGAGGTGAAATGTGTATACAGAGGGACGTTGAGAGCATAATGTCCATATTTAGCGATATCCAACATTCCAGTGCAGAAATACTTGGCACGTTGGGTAGCTTTGCAGGACAGTAGCTCAAGCACCATCCGAGCAGTGGGATTGGCGATTGCCTCAAAGGATTTCATTATGGCCCCCGAGGTTGACGTGTCTACCTGCACACCCAGACGATGGGCGCGCTCGGAGAAGACGTTCTACGGAGCAATGTCAGCATCGCGAAGAGCATTGTGAATGCAAGTAAAGTACCAGGCGCCTTTCAATAGGGGAGTCGTGCCTACGGAGGAGTGCTTGTTCAGGGAGGTGGACAGCGATGCGCTGAGCAATTGCAATGTTGGTCAAAAGCATGAACTGACCCTGGCTTCAGTCTAACTGATCTTATAGTTCAGATAATGCATACCTCTTCGACCAAATCATTAGCAGCATTGGGATCGCGCTGGGCGCAATCCGCGGGGAGGCCATTCTCGTCCAACGTGAATGATAGGCGTGATGAAGAGAGGATCAAAGTACCGTCTTGAAGACGTTTGGCACGAAGTTGGCTCGCTATGCCGTACAGTGTTCTCACATCATCCTCTATCGCAGACACACTATGTTCCGGTGCTACATGGAGCTCACTTAGTGGCTGTCCGTCAATCGCTTTCTTTGCGCCGCCGTAGGACAATTTCGCTGCGGATCTTTCGAACAGTATTGGCATATTAGCATAAGCACAGTGTTAGTACCACTCACTTGATAATTGTCTTTCCAAACCATTTATTGACCACCTTCCCTTCCGTTGTCATCGTAAAGAGAGCCGAGAAAGCGAGACGTTCAACGCCAGGAACAAGACTGCAGACCTCCTCGCTGAGCGTAGGGGGCAACATTGGCACCGCTCTTTGAACGAGATACACACTTGTGGCTCGCTTGCGGGCATCGCGATCGAGCGCAGTATTGGGTTTCACGAAGTAGGATACGTCTGAGATGTGGACGCCGACCTCGTAAGTACCATCATCATTCGCCTTGATGGACAAGGCGTCATCCAAGTCTTTAGCCGCATCCGGGTCGATGGTGAAGATCCGTTCCTGGCGCAAGTCCTTTCGGATTTCGTACTCCCTCTCAGGAATACTGGTGTACAGTGAGAACACACGAGTATAGGGCAAAGAATGAACAACGTACGTCCAAGGGGTGGGAGGGAGGCACTTGAGCACACTCTCGGAAAATTCTTCGGTGGGGAAGTTGCAATCTTTCAACAAAGCACTGGTCTCAACTTCGATATCCCCGATAGGACCAAGCTCCTCAGCCAGAGTACCAAATGGATGGAGAGAAGAGATGGGCTACAAGCTAAAAGTTCAGCAAAAGAACGAGATGAGATCTTAAGGACGTACGTGACGCTTGATACAAGCAACGAACAACCTATTAGCATAAACCTCAGGATTCTGAACGAAATCTACAGGTGCTTGCTCGGTGGGGATGGCAATCAGAGGTACACGCTTGTCAGTCGGCTTGAACCAGACGATCTTGGGACGTTCAATTGGTCCACGTCGTGGTTCATCTCCACGGTCACCCTCCCGTTCTCGGCGTTCAGCCTCCTGCTTTTCTTTGGTAGCCGCAGAAGATGGACGTAGAAGACCAAGTGTCCCAGAAAAGAGTTGTCCAGGCATGCGCTCGACGACTGCCACAACATGTCCAGCAAACTGAGGCTTGACTTCGTCTGTTACCCTGAAGATAAATGTTAGTGTGAAGGAAGATTATATTGTTAAATGAAACATACTCTTCATCCTCAAACAACATCAATCCCTGGCCTTCAACTTCAACGTCGTCCTTCTTCTTGTCATCCTTGCGACCTGCGCTGGTCTTCAAGTCGTAGGCAGAGTTCTCTTCCTTCTTGCGCTTCTTCTCTTCCTTCTCCTTCTTAGTCCCCCATACTTCATCAACATCAAGGAGCTCGACAGCAACAATATCGCCCTCCAAGGCACGATTACGATCTTTAGAGCCACAAATGTAGATATCGGCATCCAGGACCTCAGTGGCGACATACGCATCCGACCTGTTGCGCTTGTTGACGCGAAGGATACCCACAACTAGCTTTCCTGCGGCCAAGAGAGGGGGAAGAGAGGCTTGAGGAAGATAAGGAGCGAAAAGAGACTTGCGTTGTGGCTGATTGGACTGTTGTTGCAATTGGGACTGAAACTGTTGTTGTTGTTGCTGCTGCTGCTGCAACAAGCTCACGCCCCCCATGCCCAAACCCATCATGTTAGCTGCCATCATGTTCGGCAACATGTTCGGGAAAGAAAATGAAGGCATCTTGTGGTGGTGACCACCGGCGGCAGCACGAAACTGTTGCAAACTTTGTAGTTGAGCCTGCGCTTGCGCAAGATCAGCAGCAAATGCATTGTTGCCTTGAATTACGCCACCATCTGCGTCAGACAAGTCAGTAAGGTGTAATTCAGTAGAAGTTGATACGCACTAATTCTCCAACTAGAGTCGACTCGGGATGTCGTGCGCGAGTGCCCCCCAAAGGGTGAAGTGAACCCATCGTCGAAGCCGTCCTGGCCACTGTAAGGAAAACTTACAGAACCGTTGTTGTTTTGAGTAGTGGATTTGTTGACAACATTGACACTGTGTCTCCTTCCGTGGCCACGAGGTAAACCAGCCGGCTGAGAATCAGGACTGATGCCTAGGTTGGCCATAGAGTTAAACTGGCCCATCGGAGGGTTGAAACCGGCGACGTTGTTGTTCCCTGTAATGCCTACAGGCAGTGTACTCTGGACGCGTCTATGCCTGTTGGGTGCAAGGCCAGGAGTCTGGAGGGAAAGAACCTGGTTGGAGGCCAACTGCTGTTGGTAAAGCGCTTGTTGCTGTTGTTGAAGGGCCTCTATCTGGCTTTGTAGAGCAATCTATGACAAATGAGTAGAGACAAGGACGGCAGAACGTACTGTACATACCTGCTCGGCCATGATGCCTGTGATGTCGTCTCCCCTCCTGTGATCGTGGACAATACCTTCAGAAGGTTGATTCTGCTGCTGCGGGAATTGGAATCCGACATCTTCTTCGTTCAGCGGACCCATGGGCACGTTAGAACTCGTGCGTCGGCGAGTACCGAACATGAAATTGGGGGCAAGCTGGGGACGCCCTGTAGGACCAAGAACATCCTGCTCTTGCTGTGCGGCCAAGGCGGCGAAACGCGGAGCCATGAAGCTTTGAGATTGAGACCGGGCCTGATGGCCAGAATTAAAGAAATTCTCAGAAATTTCGCCGTCTTCAAACGACGCTCCTGTTCCATCCTCCACATCTTCGATCATCGCACCAAGGTGAGGAGAAAACGAATTGAAATTTCCGGAGAGAGCGGATGCACCAAGCGATGCAGCCTTGCGGTGCCGGGCAGCCTCTGGCAAGGCTGAAGCAGGAAAGGCTAAAGCACCGGGGTAGAAAACAGGTGCATTTGCAGGAAGGCTAGAGCCTGGTGCTTGTGGAGCATGCATAGAAGCAGCGAGCGAGTTGTTGGGAGGAGACGGTTGGTTCGGACCAGTAGTCTTGAGATCTGCGATGACACGTTGGAGTGAAGACAATGCGTCACTAGACTCTGAGGCAGATACAGGCGCTGGAGAAGAAGATTGACCCATCGAAGTCCGATCCTTGGCAGCACTGCTGCGATTCACCTGCGAAGATGAGGGCTGGCGATTACGGTGATTTCCATTACGTTGGCCACCACCCTGATTCTTGTTACGAGGGAAGTCGGGCTTCTTAGCCTCCGTGGGTTTCTTGCTAGATTCAGAGCCGGATTCAGTACCGCCCGCTGCAGGGGTGACGGACTTCTTGTTCCCGCTCCTAGAGGGGGGCCTTGGGGCGCCTGGGAGATTTCCCGCGGCAGAGGAGGGCCTGGCGGTCGAAGGTGTCCTCTTGGATCCGCGGGGGATACTGGGAGCCGAGGACTTTTTGGTGTCGTCCTGCTTGGCTTGGTTAAGAGTCGATTCGTCTGTCATTTCGTCCGTAAGGTTACAAAAAGTTGGCGTTATATGAATGTTTTGGTGTCTGACAAGGGCGACGTGGGCGATGAGAACGAAAGTAAGAGAAAGACAAGTACCTGGTAGTAAGAAAGTGGGTGTATGCTGGAAGGCTTGCCCTGTAGGGCTTGTGAGGGGATTATGGAGGTGAATGCCGTGTGCAGGCGTGGATGAGATTTTACTAGATGTCGTCGCAGAGAATGTAACAACTCGCGTTCCCTCTCATTTTCCTAGTCAATATTTCCCACGCTCAACATCGGCAAGCATCTCTTAGTAAACGCAGCTGCGGGTCCGTGTATATCGACACATAGCCATCTATGTATTTCTACCAAAGCTTCACGCATCATGCACCGGTAAGCTTACCCATGATCGCGGCAGTGTATTCCTGTGTGGTCGCTCTACCACCCAGGTCTCCGGTAATCGTCTTGCCCTCGGCAATCGTCTGCGAATCGACCTTTCAATATCCCAAAAGGTTGCACGGTATGCAATCGTTACTTACTTCGAGGGTCGCCTTCTCGATCTTCGCTGCATGCTCGTTCAGGTTCATGTGTCTTGCAACGAGGCATGTCGGATCAACCAGGTAACTTGACCGGAACATTAACGTACCGAAGCATCATCAAAGAAGACAATAACAGTGCCGTTGGATTAGCTAATCCTTTTCCTACGGATATCGTCAGTCGACCTCCGTCGAGAAGTCACGAACATGACGCTTGCCTGCGATGTCCGGCGCGGAACCATGCACGGCCTCAAAAATGGATGCATCCTTCGGAGGCTTAGCCCTGCTGATAATGCTATCAAGTATAAAACATGCATACCCGTCCAATGTTGCCAGAAGGGGTGAGACCGAGACCACCAATCAGACCTGCGCACATATCTGACAAAATATCACCGTAGAGGTTGGGCATCACCATGACACGGTTCGAATATGGCTCTGGATTTTGCACGATCTGTTTGAGGGTTACTCGGCTGTCAGCCATTTGCCATGCAATGAAGCGCACCTGCAGGCAGACTCGATCCAATAAATCCTCATCGTATGAGATCTCTGGGTAGTCTTTCGATACTTGACGACATGCCGACAAGAACATACCATCCGACATTTTCCTGCTAGAGTTAATACGTGATTTCAACACGTTCTTATCTTGGCTTACATGATATTGGCCTTGTGTACTGCGGTCACCCTTTTTCTCCCACTGGCTTGCGCGTAGTGGAACGCGTATCGCGCCACACGTTCCGATGCATCGTAAGTGATGAGTTTGATGGATTGAACAACCCCATCAACGATCTGAAACCTCCACGTAAACGAGAAGGGCACTTAGATGCCTAATACCATACCTCGTGTTCGATACCCGAGTATTCACCCTCCGTGTTTTCACGGATCAGAACAGTGTTGACATCGTCGTATGGTGTCTTGAAGCCCTTGATCGAGACACACGGACGAACGTTGGCAAAAAGATTGAACGTCCTACGGAGTGTCAAGTTTAGGGAGACATGACCCTTGCCGACTTGGTGCAAAGAGTGGGTTTATGGACGCAAATGATTGTCAAATTTGAGCTCACTTGGTGTTGCCAAGGGACCTTGAAAAAACTTAATCTTTTGAGAACTCTGGGAATTCTAATGGACATACCTTTCAGAGCGACGGTGTTCTTCCTGACCGAATTGATTGCCGTGTCCGGAATGACAGTTTTGCCACCTTTTAATACAGGGGTGACACTAACTTCTTCCCATTCGATAGGGACCTATTTTCACGCTCAGCACGTCGGAACACGCACGTAAAATAGACCCACGTCGGCAGCAGAGTAGATGGCCTTGACCGATTCACTAATTTCCGGACCAATACCTAAACCTCACGTCAATGCGTCACCCTGTGATTGTGAGCCTAATATCCTGACCATCACCCGGAATCAAAGTCACCGTGTACTTGCCCTGAACGAAGGTAAGACTTTGACGTGTACGGGGCTCTGGCATGAGTTGCTTACATGGCTGCCCTTGTGTCCAGCAAACGCAGCGGTTGGCGCTGCAGACGCATACCGCCTGTAGGACTAGGAACAACGTAAGAGCGGCCTTTTTTGTGACAAGAGGAATTTGGCCACTACCTGGGAAGACCTCTTCGCAAAACCAGTGAGGGACCTATGGGCCAACATTTTGAAGAGGAAGAGAACAAAGTAGTTACAAGCAAAAAGTCTAAGATTGGGTACTCGGATATACACGGATTGACCCACGTGGAATATCCTTCAAACTATTTCAGGAAACCCACTCCTACTGGCGCTAACAACACTCTTACAAGGCGTAGCCGGACAACTATAATACACGGAATGGACAGTAGCACGGGTAGCTGATGCGTATGGTATGTATTCGGAATCATTAACCGCTCAATAGTCCATCTAGCTGTTGCCGGTACTGCTCCATCGTTTTCTCCATCTCCTCCTCCTCCAACCGGTCTTGCGTAGACTCGAGTTCCCCAAGTCAACAAACAACCACCTCAAAGAGTATCGCCGGACTCACTGGTAATTCCACCCCAACAGTGCCCGCTTGCCCGAGCTTGCCGTTGGTAAGCTCGAACAACACTTTGTCTACTTCGGCGTCCGCTTCTTCTTCTATCTCTTCCTCTTCATCCATCTCCAGAGTGTCTTCAAGCATCTCCTCCAATATACCAGCCTGAGAAGTCGACTGAACATCTATACCATTGATGCAAAAAGTGTCACACCTTTGTCATCTCCATACTCATATCTCGCATGACCCGACTGATTTGCGGGAGTTTGATGAGCGAATTCGAGAGCTTCATGATCTCGGTAGATTTCTGCAGTGAACCGGTGACTTTCACCATGGCTAGGAAGAGCTTCAGGATTACGATTTGAGTACTTGCACATGCCCGCTCACCGAGTTGCTGCGTCAACTGTGTCCCGATAGAACCTAAACGGGCCTTGCTGACCGATAACCGGTCCTTCTGCTTGTCGGTTCTTACAACTTCCCTGGCAAGTATTCGCGCAGACTTGACGTCTCCTTTAGCTGCAAGTTGTTTCACCGTCGTTCGCGCCTTGGACGTAGCTACGTCGAGCTGTAATGCGAATATTGAGTGACCTGTACAATGTGGTAATCCACGGTGCTGACCTGTCTCATCTCTCTATCCAGCTGTCGACTTTCCGCGCGTAGTCTACCTTGCCATGCTCGTACCTTTTCTTCGGGCGTAGGCCCGTACAGAAACCGGTTGATTGACTGCATGGACAACGGGAGGCGACGGTACAGGATAAATCAGTCCTAAAAGGGCTATTCCATATTCGTCGACTGCCGCCAACAAGCAGACTTCTCGAACTAGATCTGAGATGATACTACTTACTAAGTAGGTATTCACGATGATAGGCTCTGCATCGACAATGTCTCTACCGCCCCACAGTGATGTAGCATTCGGTCAATGATACATCGTCATCCGAGTCGGATATCCACTACAAGAGTATATCATATAACGATAATTTACTACCTCGCGCCTCCCACAGATTGGTGAACAAGCACAAGGGAGATTTTGGGCGTATTCAATGGCAAAAAGCTCCTATGATAATGGATAGCTAAAACGTACATCAGAGCAGATTTCAAAAAAGTAAATACATCCAATGACTCGTCTTGAAACTCGAAGCCTGCTTCGCTAGATGTGTATGTCTAGCATCTATAAGGGGGGTCCTGTCTTGATCTGACTAACAAGATTCTCCCAATAATTCCAATCGCCGTCAGACGTTGGCATTAGGTTCGGGTCAATGGGTAGCGGTACATTAGCACCAGCGCCCACCCAGCCAGTAAAGTCCGCACCGCCAGGCCCGCCCCAGGAGAGTGCCGGCATACCTGTTGGTCCATCGACTGCGCCATCATTAAACGTACTACACCAATGATCCAGCAATGACTGAGCCGCGGATTCTTCTTCTCCATTCGGGCTATTTGTGCCTGCAGGTGAGTTGAGTGTTCCATCTGTGGAAACACCATGCTGTAGGCGCTGTATAGCGGGAGAATGCGCGAAGGGGGAAGCCGGGTATAGGTGAGGAGACGTGGAACCCGACGTGGTAGCCAGGATGGAAGAAAACGGTGATTGTCCGTGACGCGAAATTGCTGGTGTGGTAGACGTTATTGATGACATTTGGGATGTACGCGAATCCTGATCTACGTTCTGCGCCATGCTTTCCGCAATCTGGAGAGCGCGACTCTTCAGGAATTCAATGATTTTGAGTTCCCGACGAGTGGTCTCATCCATTTCACGGACACCCTCGTGATCCTTTAGGAAGTCGTCCAAAATAGTATGCATCATGCCTGCGTCCTTCCCACGAGGGTGCAGAACGAGATATATACCGCTGATCATCGCTGTCTGAAACTCCCGGTATGCGTTATGGAGAGACTCACGGGTCTCCTTGGGCATTTTCTCGCGAAAAGCCTTGCGAACCTCAAAGTCCTTGATGGCAGACTCGAAACATGCAATTCGTGACCGTAGGTAGCGATCGCTGCTCAGCTTACGGAGCAAGTACGGCCGATGTAGGATAACCCTCACGAAGACGATCTCTGTAGTCAACAGGAATCGGTGGACGGGTAAGAATTGCATCTTCTCGTCAAGGGAGGTGTCTGGGTCCAATGCAAAATGGGGTGGTAAAGTGGCAACAAATTTTAGGAGGTCATCATCAAGGGCAAGGACGTCGGAGTAGTGACTAGGGCTGTTAACTTTCTGGAAATGATGGACCATTCGACCAATGATCGAAGCTAGTTGATGGCGGAGGATGACAAAAGTCATGCCCGTGGGGCTCGTCAAAGGGGGAGGATTACGAATTATAGCAGGAGAGAAATCGTCATCGACGTTAAGGGGCGGTAGAGTGCATGTATAATCATCTTGAATCGCGTTAGGTCGACCGAGCACAAGGGCATAGGAACGATCAGCGTGATACAGATATGACCTATATAATGCTTAACCCAATACATCAGGATGTGATCATTAAACTTTACCAGATGCGTCTACGGTTTTCGACCTGGGCTGGATCCAGACCCTGAAGAATGTCAGGAAAAGCAAGAGTGTATCATAAAAGATTGAACTTACCCTGGGCGCGGCGTCTCGGTGTAAGCCGAGGGCCTGTGCGGTTCGCACAGCTGCACCAAGCTGGCTCCAGCACTCCGTAATTCGGCGGTCAAACGTCAGAAATCGGGCGCTCTGTAAACATATCAGAACAGACAGCGTGGATAGGAATAGCCAGCAAACTCACCAACAAGCGAGTTAGAACTATATCCAGCGAATCAGGCTGAATTGCGGCCGCGATGAGGAGCGACCGTCGGGCTCCTCAGGATGTCAGCTCGAAAAACCACACACAGAGAGTTCAACATACATGACCAATAATACCTTAGCGACGTGACCCTCCTCGTGCGTAAATCACCCCCAAGATGTTCCGGCGCAAGTCGCACGGAAATGGCCAGCACGACGAATAGAAGGGGCAAAAAGCGTGCATCATTGGTATTCGCTCCGACCCCGTTTGCACATAGAGAAGAGTATGCTGTACGGAAGTCTTTTTCACACACAGGGTACCTTGTCCAATTTCTGCGCAAAGGTTAATATGATCTACAGGCGAAGAATGCGGACTGGATTACGCTCACATAGATGCGAAGTAATGATCAATGAGCACATCTGAAAATCGCTGGGGAGGAAGCTCTTGAAGCAGTTCCGATATTTTATGTGGTGATACCCCACATTCTTGCACCAGACTCTTCAGGTTATCGGCAGCGGA
>JBBPLM010000064.1:28096-43110 GCA_038089795.1 Pulchroboletus neoregius | reverse complement strand
GCGCGAGGTGCTTCAGCGTTTGAACAAGAAAAGCGTCTGTCCAATCGTGACTATCAAACCCTTCGGCGCAACGAGTACATCGAGGCCAACTCAAACAAGCCGTACAACCCGACGATTCCTCGAATTGCCGATGACTCGGCCGGCAAATATCGCTGTCGGGTGGACAACCGGAATTTCGCACGTCGTTTGAAACCCAATGTCGTTCTTGCAACGGATACAAAGTCTGCTTGTACCATCACACTGAATTCAACGCGACAGAGCCAGTTCTCGCGTTTCCTCACACACATCCATGCACGTTTTCCAGCCCGTCCAGTGTCGGAGGCGAACTCGAGTGGAACAAGGGACTCGATTGACACTACGGATTACTATGCGTGTCTCGACTTTCGTTTTCGTTCCCAGTAAAGTTGATCGTGTTCTACTAGCTTGTGTCATGCTGGGTGAGCTCGATGAGACGAACAAGGACTGTCTGATCACATTAGACATCAAAGCTTCAGGTCACTGTCGAAGAAAGAAAACACTTGGGCGAGACCATGTACGATTCGACATGAGTATCACAGAATCGCACGGACAACATGACTCGTGGCTTTACGTGCGATTACGTTGTCAGCGCTCGAGGCCACGTCTGGCCACAAGGACCTAAAGGACCTCGAACAGCTCACTGGGATACAAATTACGGAAAGAACTCGACCAGGACTCGAACATCCAGAGAGGACCTGATCGCGAACCACGGAAAGTCCGTGGGAACGACTGACTTCCTACCTGAGGGGCTGCCTATGGGAGACTAGAAGGTACCAGACCGCGGACCCAATAAAGAACCAGATCAGAACCCAGAATCGGAGCCTGGGCGCAAGCGAAACATTGTAAGCCAGAACACGAACAAAACCGTTTGTCGACTTTAACTACCGCATGTACGGCTATGACAACGTCTACGTGACTTGACTGCTAGCTGAGCCTCTCGTCCAGCGACTTGGACAATGTGTGTTGAACTAAAAATCGAAGAATCCCAATTGGGGAAATACGCGTATACTGATGATCCGGCGTGGTCATAGTACCTGTTTCCGTTTTGCACGCCAACATCACACGTGAGTCGTCACCAAGGACACCGCAGCACCGCAGGTTGGAAGGTCCGCATGTCTGAAACCACCGATAGGAACGGTGAGATCGGGACCCATGGCTTGCTCTTTGGGGGCATTCACGGCTAGACAGCCATCTAAAAGAGCCTGATTCGGCACGTCATCGTGGCGTGCCTGTTTAAGACGGTCTGGTCACCAGACTAGTTCACGGGTTCGGGCGCCCCCCAATTGTGCCTAGACTTTGTTTTGTCCTATATACGGTACCTTAGAAAAACTTGACAGTCTTTCGGGATTAGAAGACAGGCGCTCCGAGGCCGGGATTTGCAATTTCCCGGGTAAGAGCCAAAACGTAGGTTCTAGGCAGTTTGGATGTGGCATATTGCATCTGGGCCCAATCTCGTCCGCTCTTTTGCCCCACATCGACAAATGTCCGGAACTACTATGGCACCGCGCTACGTTCAAACGCGTATGTGTACAGTACTCTATCCAGTACGTATCACCTGGCGGGGCCCAGGCGATCACTCGAAGAAATACAAATATTGGCGATTGAAAACTTGAACTTTTCATCTCCATATCGAAAACGCTGCGCAGGGGGCCACCTCTCTTGCCCAAATAGTACATGACAGTAGCATTCATTGGTTCCGAAGTGCGTGGTGATCTCCAAGAAATGTGCGTCAGCCAATGTCAAATATCGACGTGAAGAGACGAGGACATGGCAGATGCAGATCACAAGGATACTTCCGAATGTCAAAGTGAGTGAGAGAGAGAGAGAGAGTCTGGATTATGAAGTCATTCGAACCGGTTTCTGGCAAGTAACTGGCCCGGCGCACAAGGGAACGTGGGAACCGGATAATGGGTAAGAGACAAAGCATGTGGACAGGAGCGAGGATGGAACGCGAACGAGCCTGAGCACAATGCCAAGCAGGGCCGAACGACCGCCGATGATCATCTGTGGGGTAATGGCCGAGGGACCACGGGTGACTGCGGCGTTGCACGAGGAGTAGTAATGGAGATGGCGAACGCCGCAGTCACGGTTTCGTTTGCAGGCCAAGGTAGCGTGACCGACAAATATCCACCTTGCCGCAGCATGGAACCAGGACACAGAAATTCGTTCAACAAAGACCGTCACCATTTTGCACACGTGTTGCCGTCCTCGCTCTCGTATACACATAGCCAGTGAAACCAAGAAAAGGGTATCAACCACTCTAGACTAAAATTACGACCACATTTTTTCGAGTCCGTCAAGGCTGTAGTTACTTTCTACTTCCTACTGCATGCATCTCTACATCTCCCGAGTTTGTCGTACCAAATGCTGACTCTGAATCTGCGAATCCGACCGTAGACGCCAAAAGTTGGGATGGTCGGGTTTTCCCAATGCCGAATCCTGAGTCGAGCCCCGTATGAACGAAGTTGGACATGTACAACCCCCGCACGTTCAAAATGAACCGAGGGGAGAGGACGAACATGAAAACGGTGGCGATCACATTCATAATGACGTCGGGCGTCGTCTGGCCGAAACCGGTGGCAATGTAGAATATATGCCTGGATTATCAAAAGTTGATGTTAATTTGTGGCCCACATTCCGATGGGGACGGCAGTGGGAGCGTGATAGTGGAACAAAGACGAGGGGACGTACGACACGAAGTAAATGACACCCTCCCTGGCGAGAAGGTCGATGTATCGGTTGACATGCCATCGCTTTGTCACCTTGTATGCTTGAAACGAGTCAATGCATATTCGAGTAACAGCAAGAATACACAGGAGGGCTGCAAGAGTGATCCGAGGAATATACTTGTAAATGCCAAGGTGGGATGTACTGGGGTATGTGTATGTCGGATTGCAAAAAGACATATCGAGCACCTGAGGATTGGTCACTGCGGGGTAAGAGAAGTGAGGATAATGATGATTTCTTCTGTAAAAGCGGTCGATGCGTACTTGTCAAGTAGGTGTTTGGGTTGTTGTAGTACGCCGCAGACATAGAAAAAATGACCAACTCAGATGCATACAACACAAGGAGCACACCCAGGACGAGCTTGGATTTATTGTACATTGCGTACACGCGAAGGATCATCACGACTGATTGATATAAACGATTTGACATTTGAATGATATCAAGCAATAGGGTTACTTACTGTTGGAAGCAGCAAGGAAAATAGTGAAACCCCAGACCTCCACGAGTAAGAGCACAGTACCTTTAATTCATGAATTGATTTTTAGCTGTCAGATGAATGAGGGACAGCGCTTACATCTATATAATTGATCTGGTTGAGCATGTTCAGGAGAATGCCAAAAAACTCACGTCTATTTGATCGAGTGTTTCGGTCAGGCAAGGGGTGTACTAGGATGCGAGAGAAAACGCACCAGGATTGGTCCAGGTATGAAAATAGTTCCGTCTGTCAAAGCGCTATAAGTAAGGTCCTACCAGTAGCCTGGCGTAGTACATACATATTCCATTGAGCCTGCACGCAACGCTGGAGTTTAGTCCTCTTACACTTGAAATACATATTTTGTATGACTTACACAGCGACAATAAGCCCTACATAACGAACCTGCTAAAGGGGTCAGAGCCAGACCGCATCTGGGGTACTGAACACGCACGATCAAGAACATCACGGATACAAAACCCCATGACTTATTCTGTGAATATGCAATCAGAATCAAACATCGAGCATTTATCGAGGCTCGCCGACCCAGACATATTCTATCTGCGAAGACCGTCAGAAAAATTTCTACCAGGGTTGGCGGAACACAAAAACCTCTTCCGGCAAGGTGATGACTAACGGTAGATGTCAACTCGAGTTCGAAGGATAGTGATCAGCATGCACCACTCACTGTAATCATATATGCAAGCCGTAGGTACCACGACTATAATGTCGATGAGACCAGGTTACTCCAGAGCTGAGCATCCTTACGGGCTATGTAGTTGTAGAACTGCAACGCTGCCACGACGGATTGTAGATCATCGGAAGACATGGTTCCAGACTATGTTTGGAAGAGACCCAAACGAATATCTGGAGTGGGTCGATGCGACAACAGTTGTGCGTAAGTACTTAACTAAATATACCAATGCGAGCCTGAGGCTCCGGTTCTATCTCACATGGCGATCTCGGCCAGCGGCAGGGCGGCCAGGGGCCACGGACTATTTACCTAAAATTGTGAAACAAGTATGTTTCAAGATGGCACACTAAGGCTGTTGTCCACAAGCTTCAAGGCTGTCACATATGAGCAGAAGAGGCGAGCAGCATATACTTCCGAGTATCGCTTCCCTCTTCCAGCAATACTTGTCGCATGACACCTAGCAGAAGGCTTCCCAGTCAGCTGCCTCTCCGCGGGCCCATCTGATCTTCTTGCTAGCCTCAGGCGGCTCTATTTTTCCTCCAGAATCCTACCAGCTCAAACCACGTCTGATCGGTCACCATATCGTGCGTGAGCAAATACACGGTACACCTATCACTCATACGCTCGACATGCTTGCGGTGTCATCCATCGCTCCAGCGCCCATTGGTGTGGGAAGTGCTACAGGCGGACAAATCCTGCCACATGCCATGACCAACGGGGAGCCTACGGCAAGTTTGTGGCACTTCAAACACTGATCGGAACCGATTGCTTGAGGGACTCTTTGGAAGAGCCTGGTCTCGGGCTCTGTCCCATGAATAGAACAACATTCTCTGCACCGTTGGCTCGTCGATGTTCTCTATTTCGCGTGTTGTGTTGCATACTGACTGTGAATTGCCAGCGGCGCAAGTAAGCTGCGCTGCTGGCCGTTTATTGGTCGACATTCCGTACCTTTCTGACCTGTTGGACAGCTTTCTTGATGGTTTTCTCGCTTTATCTTCCTTCATGATCATTAGTAGCTTACACAGCCTCGCCAGCCATTTCTTAGTACTTACTAGCTGCGCAGCTTTACAGTCACTCGATGTAGCCTGCTACCCATTGTATACGCTTTCGGCATATCCCGCCAACTGATGCTTGTCCCTTGAGACCACTAATGGCAGCGAGATGCTTCCCACTAAAGGATCCAAAGGTAGTGAAGCAGCTGTGTTCTAGTCTGTTCCCGGTATCTTGAGTCTCGTCCTCGATCTGCACTCCAAGAACAAATTTGAGCCAATCCAGAGATTGTTCAGACTAGACATTTGCCCCATCCGGAGCTTGATATCTGTCCTGCATTACCCAAGAGACGTATCCAAAGATGTTCGCATATCCAAACAATGCGGTGAAGAAAGCATAGCAGGCGATTCGGTACTCGTGCTGCGTCTTCGGAAAGTATCTCCTCTTTATCTGGGTCCAGTAGGTTGTAAGCCGTTCAACTGTTGGCAATGACAGTGCGGATCAATCTTCGGGTATGGTCGAGGTTTATCGATATATCCTCTGCATCCTCCTGATACTCTATGTCCATCATCATCACTAGGCATGTAATAGTTGGTCTTTCATTTTATCCTAGTGGATCATATGTGCTCCCAAGAGCGCAAGGAAGCAAGCGTGGGAATAATGAAAAGTAGAGTCGATCATTTAGTAGTAACTTGCCCGGCACCTGCCGAACGAATGAATCTCCGCCTGAAATAATGGATAGGACAGGGAATTTCGTTGATCGCGGTGAGCTGCGACGAGCACCGACGATTTCACAACTGACGAAGAAGCCAACGTCAAAGCGGCCAAGGCTCTTTCAGTTGGCTTTTTTTCAATATTCTGTGCTTCCTATTAGCATGCTCAGGCTCGTCTCCCGGCCGACCTCCACGGGGCGACTCGGGAAAGTTGCTTGCTACGGTTCATCACCGAAAGGTACTGTACTGTTGTGAATTAGTGTCATTTGGTTAGTTGCTAAAAGGGTGGCACGCAATAGGCCGCAGGTCAATAGCCTCGACGTCCGCGCGCCGACAGGATGTAACATTGACGGTAGACGGCAAGGAAGTCACCGTACCACAAGGTTGGTTTTAACGAATGGATGCCGTCTGAGAGCTTGAATTCAAATGTGAATAGGCACCGCTCTGATTCAAGCATGCGAAGCAGCTGGTGCTGTCATTCCCCGGTGAGTTTCTTCGTTTGTATTTGACAACTATCGCGTCCTAATCCCATTCAAGATTTTGCTACCATGATAGGTTAGTATGCCGTCGGTCACTCGTCTGGTTTTTGGATTTACATACCTTTTCAGGCTTGCAATTGCTGGTAACTGTCGGCGAGTGAATTTTGCTCAAAAATGACCACTCCGAATGACATTTGTCAATGTAGTATGTGCTTAGTGGAGGTTGAGCGGTCACCAAAACCAATCGCGTCATGGCGAGTATCTCGTTTCGTTTTATTTGATACTTGTCTTGACACCGCGTAGCGCCATGCCGGCGATGCCTGGTGCGAAAGTTTTTACTAATACACCTCTGGTCCACGAAGCCCGGTGAGTTTACAAGCAACTTCAACTTTGCGGTCCTCAATTTTTGATAGCGAGGGTGTCATGGAGTTCCTTTTGGCCAACCATCCACTAGATTGTCCTATCTGTGATCAAGGTGGTGAATGTGACTTGCAAGACCAGTCGATGCGTTATGGTTCTGACCGTACGCGCTTCCATGAAATTACCGGAAAACGTGCGGTTGAGAACAAGGATCTCGGTCCCCTCGTCAAGACATCTATGAACCGCTGTATTCAATGCACGCGTTGTGTCCGTTTCGCGAACGAAGTCGCAGGTGTCGAGGAGTTGGGTACAACTGGCCGTGGAAATGACATGCAGATCGGCATGTATGTCGAGAAAACGATGAATTCGGAGCTCTCTGGCAACATTGTCGACCTCTGCCCTGTCGGTGCATTAACGAGCAAACCATACGCCTTCCACGCCCGCCCTTGGGAACTCAAAAACACGGAATCTATAGACGTACTAGATGCTGTTGGCTCAAACATTCGTATTGACTCTCGGGGTGTGCAAGTCATGCGGATACAACCTCGTACCAACGATGATGTAAACGAAGAATGGATCAGCGACAAGACCCGTCATGCATATGATGGCCTCAAGTTCCAACGTTTGACGACACCTTTGATCAAGGAAGGCGACCGGTTCGTGCCAGCAACCTGGGAAGCAGCATTACAGCGAATCGCCGATGGCTTGGTGGCTTCGGGTGCCAAAGACAACGAGATCCAGGCTGTGGCTGGCCACTTGGCAGATACGGAATCCCTTGTCGCCCTCAAAGACTTTGTTAACCGATTGGGCTCCGACAATCTTACTCTCGACCAAGTAAACGGCAACGTATCACCCCCGCACGGCGTCGATGTCCGGTCGAATTATCTCTTCAATGCTACTATTCCTGGTGTGGAAAGTGCCGACGTCATCCTCCTTGTTGGCACCAACCCTCGTCATGAGGCTGCTGTCCTAAACTCGCGTATTAGAAAGAGCTGGTTACATACAGGTCTTGAGGTCGGTCTCATCGGCGAACCTGCAGATACAATGTACGGCTACGACTACCTGGGCGCGGACACCAAAGCACTGGCTGAATTTGTCGCCGGCAAGGGCGTCTTTGCCGCGAAATTCAAGGCCGCGAAGAGACCATTGATCATCGTTGGCAGTGGACTTGCAGAACACCCTGATGGCGCTGCTGCGTACAACGCCCTTGCCGAGTTTGTCGAGAAGAACAAGAGTACTCTTATCACCCCCGAATGGAATGGTTTCTCTGTTCTTCACCGGGTAAGTTTCATAGGTCATCATTCGGCGCAGTCTCTTGATGAAAGGTTATTTATATGGTATAGATTGCATCTAGACCTGCCGCATACGACATCGGCTTCATACCCTCGAAGAAGGCCACGACAACGAAACCCAAGTTTGTGTACCTCCTCAATGCTGACGAGGTCGACCCTAAATCGATCCCACGGGACGCATTCGTGGTGTACCAGGGTCACCACGGTGACTTGGGTGCGTCACTAGCGGATGTGTGCTTGCCTGCTGCTGCATACACGGAGAAATCTGTGACGTGGGTGAACACAGAAGGACGATCGCAACTTGGGCGTGCTGCGGTGCCTCCACCAGGTGCCTCGCGAGAAGACTGGAAGATCATTCGGTGTGTGCTTTCATCTTGACCATCCCCTACTGTGGTCAGTTGACCACCCCCGCTTTCCGCAGTGCCCTCTCCGAATTTGTTGGCACCCCACTGCCGTATGAAGATGTGCTGAGTCTGAGGGACCGTCTATGGGAAATATCACCCACATTGGTACGGTACGGCGTGACGGAGCCGACTTCCGTAGACGTGGCACTCGCCGGTCTGAAGACGCTGGCGGCTACGACGGCGGGCGCCAAAGTGTCTGGTGGGGCATTCAAGAAACCGGTTGCCAACTTTTACCAAACGGATCCCATCTCACGCGCGTGCGTACCTGTTCTACCATCGTGACTGGGCGAAATAATTCTGACAGGTCGTGGTTTCAGATCTGTGACAATGGCACAATGTACGCGTGCATTCGTCAAGGGTGACAAGGATGAATTTGGACACACATCAGAAGCGGCGTCGTACGCATGATACATGGAACGATGTGTCTATACATACCGGTATTTTGTTGCAAAGACAAAAATATATATCTTAACTCTTTGCTTTGTTGACGGTGGCGCGTCTTAAATTTGGCTAGCACATCACTTGACACATCAAGGCCCCTCAGAATTGGATATTTTCACCTCAGTTGGATTTGTCAATGATGTACTTGTGAAGTCACTGTCAAAAATCGGGCGTACCGATCTAGTGCGCGCGGTCTCGATTCCTCGTCTCCGCAGCCCCTCATGCTAACCTGTTATCACTCTGGAACACTCCTCTCAAGTTCCGTATACGATGCCTTTAATTCGTCCGATATGGTCCTGAGGCGATCGCATCTTCTAGTTCCCAATTTTATTTTGCCTCGTCAACGCGTCGGGATGCTTCTCAGGTTCCGCTGTTGGCCTAAGTGCGTTTCTTTCCGTGCCGACGCGCTCCATCCTCAGTTCGCGTTCCTGTCTCGAGTCGTTTGGACTTGCAGCCTGAAACGCTCGTTGCGCCGTCTGTTCCATCGCTGTCGTCGTTTCCGTCATGCTGGCACTCGCAATCGTGCTCGACGACTCCCGACTACCTGTTCCCTGGGTTTCGATTTCGACTCGACGCTGTCATTCGTATGGTCTGCAGGACGTCCTATATCACTGTCAGCGTCTGCTGTATGGTCGTCTCGCCGTTTGACTCGCTCTGTGCATCTCGAGCTCTCCTAGACGAGTCCTCGCCCCTTCCTTTCGAATGCTTGCGCTCCTGTTCTAACGTCCGTAGCTTCTTCTTTGCTGGCGGTTGAGGTGCGCTGAGCCTGCCATCAACCCCACTCTCGCCCCTTCAATCGACATGTTTCTTCGCGTCTCGCCATGCTCCCGTTCAATCTGCACACCTCCGTGCACTCCCTCAACCTCGTCTTCTCTCCCTGCGTCTGCGCATTCATGCCCCCGCCTCGCCACCGATGTCTGCGCGGTCGCCCCTCGCCATGTTGTGCAACTAGGGGCTTCCCTACTCGACCGTCTCTGTCACGGATGACACCCGTTTCCTCTCCGCTGTCGTTCGACATCTTCAACACGTCCGACTCGACCTCACCCCCGCGCAAAGGTGGATGCAGAACTGATCAAGGGAGTTGGCTGGTCCAATTCGGTGGGTCGAGCACGACCAGCTAGACCCCCCCCCCCCCCCCCCCCTCCCCCCCCCCCCCCCCATCAATCGAGTAGAGTGCCTCGGCAAGGCCGTCCGGTCATCCGATCTGACATTTGCAAGTCAACATGCTCTCGAGGACACGACGTGGTGCCCTCTCGACGAGATCGAACGCTCGACGCCCATCACACACGTTCGCTCTCACTCGAGGTATAGGGGGCAAATTATGTTGGCGTACTACGGAGTCGAATGAAGAGGCGGTGACCCAACGATCCATGATCGTGCGTGGACTCGGACAAACTGCGGGAATATCGTGATACATGTGCAGATTGGCAACCGCCCCCAGAGATCTGCCAAGCTCGCTGCGCCAAGCTTTCAAGTCAAATCGCAACAAAGTTTCAAACCCTCGAGCAAACTTTTTTTGAATTCTGACCTTGCAAACTGCAATATCTATGTTTGTGCTCGTGATTCGCATCTAGAACGTTGTTCTAAAATATTGCAAACCTCAATGGATCTATCATGCAAGGAAACAAATCCACAGTGAAAGTGTAGTGGTGTGCAACGAATGAAAATAAAATCTTCTGTGGGGGTGGTTTTACAGTCAACACAAAAAATGGTGCGGGCAGGTGGTGGGAAAAATATGTACTGTGGGGAAAAAGAGTATAGTTGGCGGCGGGGAAACTGCGGGAATGAATGCGCGGGTGTACCGCCACATGGGGACTCATCAGCAGAGAGAAATGCAAAAAGAACGGCGTCAACGCATCAAAGTAGGAGAAGAAAGATATCCGCGGGGATCACTGATCATTCATTATGCAAGTAAAAACCAAAACGAAATAGATGAAAACAAGCTCGAGATTTGGTATGTATTCCCAACGTGTTCGTCGTGCATTCATTAGCCCCACATTTATGCGCTCCCGTGTTCAATGTCACCCTTCTCCTTGTACTCCTCCGCGTACGTCGTCTTTGGCACCCAACGTGCCGACGTGCGTGGTGTCGTCTCCTCGAGCATCCGGTCGACTTGCTCGAGTGTGAGACCCTTGGTCTCTGGGACGAGGAAGTAAGCGTAGACAAAGGCGCATGTACAAAGGGAGCCCTGTACCACTCGTCAGTCAATCGAGCAAAGGACAGAGAAGGCGAGGAAAACGTACCCAGATGAAGAAGACGGAGGAGCGGAGGTTGCCCGCGTCGGTGTTGACCATGTAGGGGGTGATAACGGCAATGATGGTGTTCCACAGCCAGTTGGAGGCTGTGGAAAGACCGATACCACGCGCACGAACGGGGAGCGGGAAGATCTCACCTGTGTACAAACATGGAGCATGAGCCGAATTCCGACGGACACGGGAGGAGAAAAGAATGGACAATAAAAATAGAATCGGAAGGGCAAGACTCACCGATCACGACCCAGGCACCAGGACCCCATGTGGAGGCAAAGAAGAAGATGTAGATGGCGATGAATGCGATCTGGGCGTTTACGGCGGGGATGTTGTTTGCAGTAGTAGTGCCAGCGGCGTTGGGGTGGGTCTTGTTGAAGCCGACGGTGACACCGATGATGGCAACCAAGAACTGGCAAACGAGCATACCAAAGGCACCCCAGCTGCAAAAAAAGGAATCATTAGTGACTTCACTGTGTCTCACTCGCTGAACGACCTACATAAGAAGGGGACGACGACCGATTCTCTCAATGGTCCAGAAGGAAATGGGGGTGGAGAGCACATTGACGAGGGTGAAGATGAGGGAGATAAGGAAAGCGTTGGAGATGGCGCCAGTGGACTCGAGGAAAGGGGTGGAGTAGTAAAAGATGAAGTTGACACCGGTCCATTGCTGCATCATCTGGAGTGAAGTACCAAGAATGGTGCGACGGAGGTTGCTGCTTGCCACCCAAAGAGAACCACTGAAACATTGGAGCCAGCCGGACCAGTACCCATCGGTGGGAATCACCTTGCTTTCGTACTCGGCATTCGCGACGATCTCGCCAAGTTCAGAGGTGATGTACACAGAGTCCTCGGGTTGACCACGAAGGCGAGCGAGCACAGCACGAGCACTATCGATCTTGCCTTTCTTGACGAAGTAACGGGGGGACTCGGGGAGGAGGTAAAGACCAGTTCCGAGGATCAGACCCCAAGCAAATTGGATACTGATCGGGATACGGTACGATCCTGTGTCTGTCCTTGACTCGGTGGCGTAGGTGACACATGCGGCTAGAAGGAGACCAATGGTGATACCTGTGCAAAAAAGTGAGTCATTCATTACGGGCTTGGGAAACAGATTGCACTCACAAAATTGGTAACCGGAGACGAGAGCACCACGAACTTTCCTCGGGCAAATTTCGGACATGTAGAGGATGATGGTGGCGGAAACGAAACCGACACCCAAACCGGCAATGAGACGGCCAGCGACGATGAGGCCGAGACCAGAAGAAGCAGCCTGGAGGACGCATCCAACAATGTAGATGAAGCAGCCCACGATAATGGTTGGTCGACGACCATACCAGTCGGCAATATCACCGGCAATCAAGGCACCTATTCACGAGATGCTTAGTCAGCTACGCGATACTAAGAATAGAAGGTTGAACCTGACCAAAGAAGGTACCAGCTGAGAGAATGGAAGTGATGAGCGAGTTGTTGGGACCCGACAACGAGGTTGCGTCCGGGCCTTGGATGAGGTGAATGAAGACTTTTGAACCGGTGACACCGTTGATGTATCCAGAGTCATAACCGCTGTTCGGGGGGGGATGAGGGGAGAGGGAAAGGGTGGGGGTTGAGAGGGACTCACAAGAAAATACCACCAAAGGCAGCAAAGGCGCAGAGCAAGTAGGCCTTGATGGTGACCGGAGCCTCGATATGAGTGACGTCCGTAGGACCGGCAAAACTGACAGCCCCGCCTGGCATGGTTGAATTGACAAGAGAGCGCTGAGAGAGAGAGATGGACTACGCTGGAAGTGCGATTTCAGAAGCACTCAGAACCGCCAAGGTGGTGAAGGGGAGAAGGGGGCAGAACTATCTGAGGTTTTAAAGGGATTGGCATGAACTGACAGCCGATAACTGGCATTCCCCACGGACGGGTCACCCCGCGTCGCAACCGGCTTGTCATGCCCGCATGGTCCAAGTTTCCCAGGTTCCATCAGGACGTGCCTGGACCACCACTCCATCTCAATCTCCCACATTCATCTTCTCCGCTGCCCACCGTATCAGCACCATTGGGTTCTAAACTTGAATGAACGAGAGTGTAGAAGGAATGCGGCCAACCTCGGGGGGGAGGAACAAACAACCTCCGCTTGTCGGAGCGCGTCACGGTCGTCAACTCAACTACCCCGGTTGTCGGTAAACCAGGACCGCATGGCAAGGGCCCGAATACAAGAAAACAGTTGAAATTTTGGATTTATTCAACCATTATTGGCAGTTTTTCGTGCCTCTACCGGGTTTGTGACGCGGGGTTACGATGGACAACTGACGTGGGCAGGTACGAATTGTCGTGGCAGCAGTCGGGATTGTCTCAGCTTCCCCCGGATTACTTTTGTCGGCTTCCGTGCCGTGCGGCCAACCCCGAACGGTCACTTTGCCCTCCCATCCGGGAGATCAGTTCTTTGCGCCAGTGCTTCTTCAGATCTCACCGCTATGATCCTATCAAAGAAGACCCGACCCTACTCTGGTCTTCACTGTGCATTCGCGTACTCGAATACCAATTTTGAACGATTCGACACCCCGCCCACGTGCTGACGCGCGACGTGTCATCGCGAGCTTCAAGCTTGATTGAGATGCGGAGACCATCCGTTCTGTCTGTCTTTTCCCCGCGGCTCCCGCCCATTTTTGAATATATTAGTCAGATTTATCATCATGAACAACAGGAGGTTGGATATCATGCCATTCATCCATCAAGAATATGACGGTGAACAGGGACGGTGTTCCATATCAAATCAGAATGGATTGATTTTGACTTGCATACTCTCCGATGGGCCGAACTCGCCGGCATCATTTTCACATAGGGGATTCGGTGGTAATAACACTGCCACAACAGCAATGCTGGTAATCAAGTTTCAAAGTCCGCCCGTTCTGTGGCGCGTAGGCGGTGTGGAGAAAATGTCGGTGGGGGAGTCAACACCTCACTTTCACGGTAACATTATGAGATTATCTTAAGAATCCATAAGCTGATAATTCTGAGAGCTTGTGGATAGAAAAGTCAAGCTTTCACTGAAGAAGGGAAGATAAATTATAATTATATTAACTAAAGAAGACCTTCTACTCGTAAAAAAACACGTCGTGATAAGCCCAAACGAGAGGGCGCAAAGACTGGATGCCGTGCCCTTGATGAGTCTTGAGGCCTTGAGGCACTTAATTCGTTAGGTAAGCAGTGCGATGTGACGCGTCAAGACAGGAGCAGCAGACGCGACACCAAAACCCATCCATGCACTCCCGATACCACCCGCGCAATCGCTAGAAACCGTCAAAATCATAGCGATCAAAAGCACAGATAGACCATATAGTACATGCCCATCCTCGTCGCCAAGGTGAAAAAGAAGAATACTCCCCCTTCTCCCGACCAGGGTGGTCTCGATGACGACGAAATGAATCATTGATCCTTATTCTTGACACGATCAACTACTAGCCCAGTCGTTAGGTATTACTACCGTATATCTTGATATCTTGCTCTTGGTAGGACGTTGATTATCAACGCCTGTCAAAGTTGCTTACATAACTGTGCCATAAACCGCACCAGTGTTCAATCAATGCCATCCACTGATTTCCGGGATTATGGTTTACGCTGTTCACAGAAAGGATTGGAGGCACCGACCCGGCCATATTAGATAGACGCTTAACAACTGCTCGACGTATAGTCCGTAGGGTGCTGTCAAGACGCTTCACTCCTGCTGACTAAGAACAGACGCTTACCTGTCAATCCACACACTGATTAAAAGCAATTACCCTATGAGGTCACGTCGGAAACTGTCATAGTGCCACGGGGTGCTTTTGGTGACGACATTTCTGGACTTAAAGCTCAAGCGCTCAATGCCTGGGATGGTTGAACGAGTGGGCGAGGAGGAAACACGACTGTCATCAAGCTGGATGACGGCAGACGGTACTGGGATCCGGTCAATGATCTGGCGGTATTGCTTTCGGAATACCAAGCACCCGAGCTGGGAAAATCTGAAACATGGAGCAAAACCAGTCAATGAACGTATACATCCAAGAACGAGCGATGGTCAGGATTAGCGAACGCGACAAAGATGGAGCGAGCTAAATAAAAGACGCCAATGAATAAATCGGATCCGAAACTCCACGGCGAATATCCAGTTTTTTTCGGAGTTGCAATATTTATAGTCCTCTCTTCAAGC
>JBBPLM010000063.1:33135-45430 GCA_038089795.1 Pulchroboletus neoregius | reverse complement strand
ACGAACGCGCAGTCAGCGATCTCGTCCAGCCACAGCCTCCTTCAAATAAGCTCGACGGCGATTTCGACGACTCCGGGAACTGGGCAGAATCCAATGAACCGGCCCTCCATTATTCGACCGCCTCTCATCCGGCCTGGCTCGGAAATGACTCCCCGGCGTCTTATACATTACCCTCCTTACGACCTTATAGCCCACATCTGCCGCTCCACTCGTCGTCTTCTGGCTCGCCTCGCAGAACTCCCTTAGGTAATACCTCGTCAGAGGTAAGCTCGTCCCGGCTCACTCGTCAAGCTTCAAATCCCATTGACCACTTTGTATAGTACGCTTCTCCATATACGTTACCAGTTCCAAGTAGCTGCGCTACTTCTATCGACAACCTTCCGTCCATCTCAACGATGGCCCGTCGGTGGTCAAATACAGCAAATCTCCAACATCCCTTCATGATATAGACTCGCAGCATTACTCATGAGCCTCACAACTCCAGATAATTGATTGTCAGAAGCTTTTTCGCCAAAGCCCCATCCAGTGTATTATCATACCACCCTTTCTCTGCTTGTTTCTTACATGTTATTCTTTTCCTCGCAGCGCACTCTACGTCTTTCGAGGCTTGTCGCTGCCAGCCGTCTTGATGTCTTGTTCTGATTTTCTTGGGTATCCTGGCAATTATGGACAATCACCACCGCATCCAATATTCCTTGCTCAACGGGTTGGAACGCATGTAGTATAAAGCAAGTCATACATACAGTACTTACACATCATGTTACATTTTCCACGCCGTCCTCTATTGTTTATCAGCTGCCCATCGCCGCAGAATGCATGTCGAGTCGTAGATTACCCTAAGCCACCCCTCTCGTGACCTTGAACGCGCCAAGGGCCCGGATTTCATTTCGCTTGGGACAAGTTCTTTTTTTCCTAAAGGATGTACATCGGGAATACGAAAATGTCGCGCAAACTGTTCCGCACATAGTATAAAAAGGCTTAGTGCAGTTTGATCCCCTTTTAGACTCACTTACGGGTGTTTTGGCCAATGAGAGACTTGCAAAGTGTCGTCAAATGGGTACGTTATTTTTCAGCTTTGCAGATGGGCTTAGTACACAAGTGACGTTCAGTCCGATTACGTCAGCGTGTTTTCACCCAGTTGGAAATCATCGAGATTCGATTGTATCATCGACATGCACATGCTTTTCTGATCGGTTGATAACCCATACATACCACCTGTATGAAACAAGGCATATGGGGCGCTATCACCTCGGTCAAGAGATTCTCTGGAGAACAAATGAAACACGCCTCGCGTCGACGGGAAAGAAAAGGGACCGAAGCGTTCTAGACAATGATATCAAGGTCATTATTTTTGTCTGGATTCGCATCACGTCCCATCAGAGGCCTGCCCAAGATTCGGCGGGAATGTGAACGTTGAGATGAGCGCCTTTCATCAGGGGGGGCGGGTATTATGGCATGGCTTCATCTTTTCCGGCATCGTGATGCCTAGGCGTCGTGTGGATACGAGGAACAACGTGAGGTACCGTTGCGTTTGGTTCTTTTTTTTTGGTCCACCGATCCAATGATCCATGATGTTCGGACCACAAGCACGTAAAGGGTGGGCTGCTTGAGAAGAAAACAAGAAAGAAAACACGAAAAAAGGTGTGCCCTTGATAGGGGGTGTTGGGATCGAGACCCTTCGGCGAGGGGCGAGGGGCGTGTGTGTCACATCAACGCGGACGATCTTTGTTTGTTTGGACGCTGGACATGGATCAACATCTCTCACTCAGACTCGGATTTCCTTGAACGGCGGAGCTTGGCAAAGGGTCGATAGGTCAACTATCGCCGTCTGTTGGGTTCAAACGACATGAGATGACGCAAGAATATCTGCAAGAGGTCGCCGTAAATACCTGCAAAATGGAATCATCTCAACAGCATCCTTTTTTTTGATGCATTGTGGACTATTACATGTTCGGGCGTATCGGACTCACATTCAGAGTTCAGCACAACGCAGATAAGTAGGCGGGTGCGAAGCAACATCTGCGCGTGCGGCGCAAATGCAACCTGAACCTTCGTGGACGTTATGCAATCCAGTATGCGCTCACTCGTTCGACGCCGAAGCGAGGGTACCCTTTTGGAATCCCCTCGCTCTAGGAAAGACCCCGTTTTCTTTATTATTGATGTCGTTCTTGTGACTGCGCACTGCTAGGAAATAGACTCCATATCACCGATTTGGCGACCCGGTGGCCTGGCGGAGGATATACCCAAGCTGGCTACTGTGATCTTTTCTTTATGAGCTTCGTGATCGTGACACGACTCAATAACAGTATAATGTCATTGTCAATATGTGTAATGAGTCGGAGTATCCGGAAAGGATCGTGTTCCCTTATGCCTTATGGGCGCCGAAGAATTTCATCAGGAATCGGACTTGTCAGATCCCGATGGCGTAGCCAGTGGTAGTGGTAGGTGGTAGCCGACGGTAGGGCCGACTACGCAATCCACAGATATTCAGTTCGTGTCCACGAGGACAAAGCACGAGCCTGAGGGATGTCGTCACCGGGGGTTCCATGCTTTGTTCTCAGTTCCGTTGACGTGGCAAGTTTAGAGCCCGTTATGTGCGCGGTGTGGCGGTCGACTGAATGACCGCTCGTACACGCCGACATAGACGCATCACGCTGGCAACTGTCTCACTGGCAAGAAAATAGACACTCCGAACGTCCCCGTCGGCATCACGGCGCGGAACAAATATCGCGTGACCGGTAAAAAAAAATCTGCACGGACTTGTGCGTGCACACGCTCGATCGCCGCGATGGATGATTGGATTTTTAGGAACGTTGCTTTGTTCCGAATCCGGGGTAAGTACTGCCGGATAATTGGACCAACCGCAATTGTTGGATTTGATGATTAGCCTTGTGACACCGCTGAGAAGTACTTAATGGGGGGGTCTGTACAGCCTGAGCTTTGCGTATACGGCTAGACCATCGGGGCCACGTTCCAATATTGCTGGAGTTTATAGAATATGACGTGACGGCGAGAAGGCAGAATTCACCATCCTATTCAGTCGGGAGTTTGCGTACAATATCTACCCTGGTCTCTCCCCGCCCAATGTTCGAGATTCGTCGAGCATAGTTCCACTTGGCTGAATGAAAAGAAGCCACTAAGGTTTTTTTGTCGAAGGCAGGCTTTTATGCGGGCGCGAAGGGCTTCTATCTTACTCGGCAGCACATTGATGTACGCCGTGCGGTCACTGGGGGTACGAGGATAATGTGATCAACACGCAACGGGCAATGGTCGATCTGGACCTCTTCTTCGCCGATCAGCGAGTGGAGGTTGCCGAGAACCTGATATGTCATGATAACAAGGGCATGGTAACCACACCTTGAACGCTATCTGGTCTAGACAGGAAGGATAGCAGAACGGGAAGGAGTTGGGTAGGTCCCCGTTTACTTATCTTGCAAGGTCACCCGATTTTCTGCCCGATCAATTGTGCAAGTAGACATGAAAACCTTGCTTATCATGGATAGTGAATCTACGCTCTGGTACTTCGGCGTCGAGGAAATAATGAGCTCAAGTTAATACAGACCATCAAGGTGAAATTGTATTCGGCAAATAGACGGAGCCGTCACATATGAACGTTCGAACGACGACTAGAAAACGTAAAAATGTCAGTTCAGACTTGCTTCGATGGTCGATAAGTCTATGAGCAGGCGCAGCGACCACGTACGATGGTAACCCCCCACCATACAAGGCTTCACGAGACAAAACGAGTGTTGTAGGAAAAAAAAAGAGGGGGGGGTGACCTGGTTGCCCCGGACTTTTCTTTTTTGTCAAGAATTGCTTTGACCGAGACAAAACCCGAGACCACGGCGCCAGGGGTTGATGATCGGTGCATTATAAAGTATAAAGCAAAGCGTCATTCTGCCCCCACATCTTAAACTCCAATCCCAGGGACTTGGCAGAGAAAGTCACAATCACGAATGGCATCGCATGATTCACATCGTTTGGGGGAGTTGCAAGCAAGAGCAAGGCTTGAAGTTTAACATTCGAGACGTGTGGCGTGCACACGGCGTCTCAGAGTTGAGAATCAAGCCAGCTCCCTGGTCACGTTGGGGACATGGCTTGACTTGTAGAGCGATTTCTCTGTCTGAGCGGCGTGCGGCTTTAACGGACCGGACTTCCGGCATTGTTACTAAAAAGGAAACGGACCACGCGACTGCCACGAGAGCCGAGAAGTGTCAAGCCAACCACGCGAGCGTCGAGATCATCCATCCACTAAACAGTCTGTCTCATACGTCCTCATCCCTCTCTATATCTTACTCTGGACGCCTCTACAACACGTTTCGCCCTGAAAGATCCCTTTTCATGCTCGATAACGACGAGTTGGCCCACGGTCGACGAAGAAGCGTCGACGTCGGCGGTTTAGCGCTCGCACTCGAAAACCAGGGTTTAGGACATGGCTGGGGTGGTTGGGACCAAGTACAGCAAGGAGAAACCCGGTGCGCTCATTTTTATAAACATGACACTGCCCTCCTGACCCGCCGCCCTAGTTACGCCGAATTGCTCTACGAAATGTATACCCAGACACACACAACCGTCAGTCACCACGATACGGATCCGTACGAGTCCCTCTACCACTTGCTTCTCTCACACCGCTCAATTTATCGTCCAGATCTCCGATCGAAATTCCTCCAGAAGCTCGCGCACGCTTAATTCGTGGGCTTGATAGCTGGCACTTTGAACCTCATAAACTACCAGACGAAGAGGTTCTGTTCTGTGCGCAGATTCTGTTCGAGAGTCTGTTTCAGATAGAGAACATGCAGGACGACACGGGGGTGTCTCTCAGTCAGTGTCCCATGTGGCTTATTACGTTTCATGTATCACCTCATGCTTTGGTGACACAGGTGAAATATCAATCTTCCTGAAGCACCTCCAACGTCTCTATTGCGGAAGGAATTCTTATCACAATTTCCAACACGCCTTGGACGTCCTGCAAGCATGTCAAGCTTTTCTGTGTGCTGCAGGCGTCCTCCCTCCCGCCTCCCTCCTCTGCCGCGATGCCCATCCATGGCGACCAGACAAGAAGAAAGATTGCTTAGTATCCAGCCTCGGGAACATGGACCTCTTTACCCTTTTTATCGCGGCCATCGGCCATGATGTCGGTCATCCTGGTTTCACGAACATGTTCATGGTCAGTCTATTGTGTGACCAAAACCTGTGCCCAGCAAGCCGTTATTGATGTTCAGTCCCTAGAAAAATGCGGATGCACCCCTGTCTGCTGTGTTCGACGGAAAATCAGCTCTGGAGCATATGCATTACGCAATCCTCATCCAAGTTATACGCCATCATGGCCTCGGTAGTCTGCTCGATCGACCGAATGGACAAGTATTCCGAAAGATGCTTGCCGGAATCGTCCTCGCAACCGATATGGGTGTTCACTTTGACTTTATGAAGAGTTTTGGACTCCTCGTGGCAGGCAAGGACTACCCTCTGGGCCACCGCAAGTTGCTGTTGTGTCAAGCACTCATCAAGTGTGCCGATATCAGCAATCCTGTAAGTTCCCGCGATATCACCGGAGTAGTTTCACTCACCCGTATAGCAGAGTCGACCACCAGGAGTATCGCATTACTGGGCGAATGCGTTGATGGCGGAATGGAACTGTCAAGCATCCCTGGAAAGGCTGTGGCGATTGCCACCCTCCGTACAACCCTCGGAAACTCCTCTAGCTCAAGTTCGAGGACAAATTTTCTTCATTAGCAGGTTTGCAGAGCCACTTCTAGATATCACTGCGAAAGGTATCCCAGGTCAGAAACGACACCACGTCGTCTAACCGTCTTGACACTCACCGTGTTTTTTTAGAGATGCAACAGTTCGCCGAACAATGTACCGCGAACCTCGCGATGTGGAAGGCTCAATGCCTCGAATTGATGTCTGAGGAAGAAGTGCCACTCCCATCACCAAAGACCGCTACACCTGCCCGGTCTCCGGCAGATTTTCTCACGTCGTTCCCTCTCACGTTACCTACCTTTGTCCTCAGTTATCAGGACGATCAGCATCCCGCCGGGGAGTGGCACACGTACTCACCTTCTTCACCTTCCTCCTCCTCATCCTCCGAAGCGATACCCGACAATTTACTTGGGAACCAACATTCCCCACCTGCATCGCCTTCCCCGTCTATCGGCTCGGCTTCGTTCGTCCTCGCCCCTCGATCCTCGTCGTCCAGCCTTCGCACGAATTCTACGACGAGCGAAGCTGCGGCGGCAATGTGGGCAGCCTACGAAGCCGGTGTACGCAAAAAGCGAAGTTTCTGCAGCCGAAATTCGTGGACAGCAGATTTGAGTCCAATGACCTCTATGACGAACCTTCATGCCGCCGCTACGCCCAAGGCGATCGCGACCAATACCACGCATGTTGATACCCCATTTGTTGCCACCGTCGTCGTCGCTTCCTGTCCCAAAGAAGACTCATGCACCGTTGGCTCGGTTCAATGACAATGACCGGAATGACATCCTATCTCGAAATTTGTGTACCGAACGGTCACTGGGCGGGAATGATTTGTGCACATGTCTAACTAAACGCACCATAGGACCGGCCTCGGTGGCACGTGTTGATCAGGAAAGGGCTTCTTTTTTTTTTTTTTCTTGAGCTTTAAACTTAATCGCCCAAGGTTTTTTCATTCGTCACGTTTGTGTTTGTGGCATTGACCGCTTCGGTTTCTTTCGTTTGTTGTTTTGTATAGGATCCTTTGCTTCTTTGCTTGGTCTATCACGCCAATGTATCATGTCACCGCTAAAATGATAACGTATTATTAGCAGGACAATCATTTGTGGATCCATGTGTAATAAGTACAAAGTAGGGAACTAACATGTCGACCGTCGAGTAGCGGTACCAAGTCAGGCGAGTGCAAGCAAGGGAAACGTCAAGTAGCTTTCCTTTCGACCTTCTCCAGAAACTCGAGGAGTGCCGCGATCACTTGATCGGGCATCTCCTGTTGTACCCAATGCCCCGCACCTTCGATCAGCACAACATCACCGCTCTGCATCTCAAAGCGGAGCCTCATCTTCTCCAGAGCACCAGGCATCTGGTATATCCCCCAGTCGCGCGCACCCGAAATGAACGCCGCAGGTATGCGTACCCTCCGCCCTGAGAGTGCAACCAACTCATCCACTCGCTCCGCTGGCGGTGGCGAAAGTGCGGACCGGTAATAATTGAGTCCACCCTGAAAGCCGGTGCGAGCAAACTCGGATGCGTACACCCTCCCAGCCTCGGTGTCGTCCGAGGGCCATGTAAAATGTGGGTGCTGGCTTGCATGCCGCTCGATGAGTTGTCGCATGTTCTCGTGTGCTGGCATGATGTAGTATTCTGGAAGGGTAACTAGATCGTGTGCGATCGCATCGATCGTTGGGGATGGGTTCGACGCGGAAGGGAGCGGATGTGTCGTGTTACCTTCCCATGCACCGCTCTTCATGTGATAGTAACCACCAAGAAAGGTGTAGAGATCTTCGGGGTGTTTTCCGAGCATGTCTCCGTTGGCATCGCGGGTAGAGAAATAATTTGTGTAGTGCTTCCTGGGTGGTGTGAGAGCTGTGAGTATCGTGGAAACACCCTGAGCGAGCGTTGTGAGAGGTTTGTCCTTGGCGCTCGCTATATCAGCTGGGTCCCCACGGTTGGAAGGATGGGGTTGTGGCTGTTCTACCCTAGTGAAAGGAGCGCTCATGAAGACGACGGACTGAAAGAGTTCTGGGTGAGCGGTGACGCAGTGACCAGCAACGATGGATCCGAAATCGTGGCCAACGAGCATGGAAACAGAGCCATGCCCGAGAACCTTGACAAGGGAACAAATATCCTCTACGACGTTGAGGACGTGAAACGGGGCTATTGGGTCATCGTACTGAATCTGTTTAGGTGGGTCGCTGTACTGCGTAACGGTGCGCCCGTAACCTCGCAGGTCTGGCGCAACGACATGATAGCCTCCACGAGATGCAGAGAGGGGAATAAGGACCTTGCGCCAGGAGTACGCGAGTTCTGGGAAGCCGTGCAGCAGTAGGATCAAGGGAAGCGATGTGGGTTCGCTCGCGGTAGATGGGAAGGCCTCGATTAAGTGCGTTTGTAAACCGTCCCGTTCGTCAAGGGTTACAATACGTGAATGGAGTGTGCATCTCAGCTGAGATTGAGACAAGTCCTGAAGACGATGTAGATCCATATCAGTGACCGCACAGCGCGTCTAGCGTTTGGGCTGTGGTTGCAATGCGGGGGGTCGGAACTAAACTTAAAGCAGCCGGTGTTTGAATGTGGATATCTGAAACGAACACCTATTGTTAGACTTGTCAACGATAAGCTCATCCGAACGCAGAATTGGGCGTGCAATGCAAGACCAGATCAGTAAGTACCTACGTGCAAGAGCGGGCAGGTTGCAGCGCGATAGTTCGTGTCGTTTGCAGCCAACCTCAAGGTAAGGTTCTGGATTGTGAACCCTTTGTTAGATGAGAAACTCGTAACGGTCTGATAGCACCGCGACAGAAAGTCACGAAAACTTCTTTTTCCAATGCACGGCGAACTGTACTGGTGAAGAAAGCCGGGTGAGTGTAGCGTATACATATATATCCAAGTGAACTGGGTGAATGCCTATCTTTAGATTTAGAAGTGAACAAGCGATCAATTAGGGTCGGCAACGTGGAGCCGTAGGCCGCAATCACTGGAGCCTTTGATGGAATGAGGACACAACATGTAAGGAATACATAAAGTAGGGTGCTAGTGGAGTTCTGGACTGGCCTTATCAGTGATAAACGGTGATTCCAGACTGTTGCAGGTCGCTCATGAGCCAGCGGGTATGTACTCGGGTGAATGGCTCGTCCGGAGCTATGCTTCAAGGCAATGCATACCCACTCCAAACTCCAAGCGGTGCCCAGACGACGGGGGCGATCAGCTATGCAGTCAAATTGACATCCGAATTAGGAAAGCCACACATCGATGTCTTTCAGCGGGCGCGAGTTTGCACTTGTTTGGTTTACCCTCGACCCAGAATGGACTACTTAAACTCGCCTTGTCAGTATCTTGCTCTTCTCCCATCTTCACCTCCACCGCCGACGACTCTAATACCCCTCTAAGACCGAACGTACGTGTCTATCCCCCGCGTCGGTATTTTTTTACCAGTCGCTCACCCTATCCTCCTCGTCGTTAGGTCTAGATCCTCGCAATGTGTGGCATCTTTGGTTACTGCAACTACTTGAAGGACAAGGTAAGCCTTTTTTTTGCGATTAATCACGCGGATTTCCTTGGTGTATGCCGCCATCGTTATCTGTCTGCGCATACATGCACGTTGCGATCCATCAGCACCACACGCATTGTTCCGCCCCTGAGTTGCCATATATGGCAACAACAATCTCGCTTCGTTGTCTGATTGTAACATCGCCAGACTCGCAAGGAACTCATCGAAATTCTTTGCAACGGACTTGCTCGTCAAGAGTATCGTGGTTACGACTCGGCTGGTATCGGTATCGATGGGGACAAACAAGGCGAGATTGTATTTTTCAAGGAGGTCGGCAAGGTTGCCGGATTGCGCAAACGCATTGCCGAGTCTACCATCGATACTACCAAGATCTTCACGTCGCAGGTCTCCATTGCCCACACACGTTGGGCCACCCACGGACCTCCTTCAACTATCAACTGTCACCCCATTCGTGCTGGTTCGAGCAACGAGTTTATCATCGCCCACAATGGTATCGTTACCAACGCCACCGCCCTCAGACAGGTTCTGCAGAGACGTGGATACAAGTTCGAATCAGACACTGACACTGAGGCCGTCGCTATTCTCACCAAATATGTCTGGGACTCGCAGCCCGACAAACGCCTTACGTTCACTGCATTGGTCAAGACTGTCTTGAAGGAGTTGGAGGGCTCATTCGCCTTTGTCTTCAAGTCCGTCCACTTCCCCAATGAAATCGTCACCGCTCGCCGTGGTTCGCCGCTCCTGATCGGTGTCAAGACCGACAAGAAACTCAAAGTCGATTTCGTGGACGTCGAGTTTGCTGGTGCCGATGCCGATACCAAGGGAGTCGAGTCCCGTAAGCATCGCTCTCGATCTTAGCCTTCTCATTCATGTTCACTGGTACTATAGTTGAGCCTCCTAGTTCCCCTACCACTCGTCTGGCACCGCCTTCCTTGGGCCCCAAGATCTCTCGCAGACATTCTCGAAACTTCATTGCCGAAGATGGTACACCACAACCCATCGAGTTCTTCATCGCTTCGGATGCTGCTGCTATTGTCGAGCACACGAAGCGTGTCCTCTACCTTGAGGATGACGACATTGCACATATTGCTGATGGTCAACTTCATATCCATCGCCTCCGCCGCAATGAAGGCCAGGCAGATACCCCTGCAACACGTAGCATCGAGACTCTGGAGATCGAAATTGCTGCGATCATGAAGGGCAAGTTCGATCACTTTATGCAAAAAGAGATTTACGAGCAACCGGAATCCGTCGTGAATACCATGCGTGGACGTGTCAACTTCGACGATTATAAAGTTACGCTCGGTGGCCTTCGCTCATACCTTCACATTATTCGTCGTGGCCGTCGCATCGTCTTCTGTGCTTGTGGTACAAGTTACCACTCTGCTTTGGCGACGCGTGCTATCTTCGAGGAATTGACGGAGATTCCTGTCAGCGTCGAACTTGCCTCTGATTTCTTGGATCGCAAGACACCAATCTTCCGTGATGACGTCTGCGTCTTTGTCAGCCAAAGTGGAGAGACAGCTGATACGATTCTTGCTTTGAGGTACTGCCTTGACCGTGGGGCTCTTTGTGTTGGTGTCGTCAACACCGTCGGTTCTACCATTTCCCGTGAAACACACTGCGGTGTCCACATTAACGCTGGACCTGAAGTCGGGGTTGCGTCAACCAAGGTACGATGCATCCTTCCAAGTTCACTTATTCCATTCTCACCTTCTCTACAGGCGTACACTTCTCAGTATATTGCATTGATGCTCATGGCACTGCAGTTGTCCGAGGACCGTATCTCTTTCACGCCACGTCGCAATGCCATCATCGATGGTCTCCGAGCACTCCCAGGGCAGATCAAGACAGTTCTTGCCCTTGATGGTAACCTCCGGGAGCTGGCAACTGGCGTGCTTGCCAACTCCCGAAGTTTATTGCTTATGGGCAGAGGATACCAGTAAGTAGGAGGTTGTAGCATCGCAACGAACCACGCTCACAAATCATCTAGGCACGCCACTTGTTTGGAGGGGGCCTTAAAAATCAAGGAAATCAGCTACATGCATTCGGAGGGCATCCTCGCAGGTGAACTGAAGCACGGTCCATTGGCCCTGATCGACGAAAACATGCCTGTGATCATCGTTATGACGCAGGACTCGTTGTACCCTAAGGTTCAATCGGCCTTTTCACAGATCACTGCTCGCAAAGCTCATCCCATCGTTATCTGCAACGATGGTGATAATGACATCAAGCAGGGTGTCAAGACCATCCGCGTACCTAGGACTGTCGATGTTCTGCAGGGACTCTTGAACATCATCCCCTTGCAACTCCTCAGTTACCACTTGGCTATTAAGAATGGCTTCGATGTCGACTTCCCGAGGAACTTGTGAGTGCACAAATTTTGTTTTGTCGATGCGTCATTTGTTCATGTCGTTTCAGGGCCAAGTCTGTCACCACCGAGTAAATCCGAGGTAACTACCAGTTTCATTGCCATTGTGTTTAGACAATGGCAATGCATCGACAACATCATTCTGGACTTTGAGATTTTACCACGCTTAACGGACACGTTTCTGGTAGTCGATGATGGACGCTTTGGCATTCGATGGACTTTAACTCGAAAAAATTGTATCGCTTCTGTAGTTCTTCCGTCTGGATTCTTTGCATCTTGGCCACCGCTCTTGTGCTAGTCGTGAGTGCGGTTCTACTCCTACACCAGTGACCTGCGTGTTGTAGACCGAATGCAGTTAACCAGTCCCATGGCCCCAGAGGCTTGAATGTACGATCATGTCAGCCAAACCCAAAGCTAGCAGAGCGTCTGACATAGACACCACATCGGCTATCCGATTCTGCTTCTCAATACGCGGGACCAGATGAATGGGAGGGTGCATGTTCGACGAAAGCAGACAAGTCCTTCAAGATATACCGGGTCGCATCACCGGATGTACGAGAGTGGGGAGTGGGGCAAGACCAAGGAAGCGCCGGATTTGTGGGAAGGAACGCGTCCGAGCCGCCGGGGGTTCAAGCCAAGTTATGAACGTCTTGTCTAGTTTGAAGCGCGAAAACATCGACAAAAGGTATTGGCTATGTTTCTGTTGTTTCCTTTGTTTC
>JBBPLM010000063.1:2108-13773 GCA_038089795.1 Pulchroboletus neoregius | reverse complement strand
ATAGCTTTAAATTCAGCTTCGGCACTGGTCGGCAGGTGATGCTAGCGTGACGATTCAGCGTGACTTCAACTTTTGACTATCTTGCTCATTTTTGCTTCAAATGGGCTCGTTCAAGTTCGCAGTACTCTAAGATATGCCATGGACATGATATCTATACGTGGACGATGGAAATGTTGGGGTAGGATCCTTGATGTTGTGAAACTGACGAAGTTGTTGTAAGGCATAGTAATGGGGTATCTCCCTCCCACAAATTGTTGTTCTATGAAGTGGGCTGTTCTACAGATCCATCCGGAACTTGGATCAAACCCCATGCACGATCTACTCCTCCACGATTTTGACATCAAACCCACGCCGTCGTCTGGCGATCAGCTGGCCAGCTTATATATGAAGGAAGCAGCCGTCGAGTCAGATATAATTCGACCACACATCTCTCTTTCTTCCATCCTATAGAACAAGTTCGTAATGTCGGATACTGAAATCATCCCTAGAACCTCGGATTGGCGCTCTCTCTGTAAGGTTCGTAAAGCACTTCAGGATGCGTCCATCCCAGAGGAGTGGAGGATCAAAATGCCGCCGGATACATCCTTGGACGTTCGCTCCGTCACAGAAGAGTGCGGATTGTTGTCATCACGAGAACTTGACATTATCGATCTTGGCACGAAGGATGTTTCTGCTCTGGTCCGTTTGCTCGCCGACAAGAACTCGGGATACACGAGTTTAGAGGTCACCACTGCGTATCTCAAGAGCGCTATCATCGCGCATCAAGTCGTGAGTCTGCGCTCCATGGATCTTGACTCATGTGTATACCAAATCGTCGTTTCAGACAAACTGTCTTACAGAAATCTTCGTTGAGCGTGTCCTCGATCGAGCAAGGGAAGCCGACCGATATCTGGTGGAACGCGGAGAACCCATCGGTCCTCTACACGGCTTACCAATTTCGCTAAAAGATCAGTTTACTATGAAAGGCCTGGAGACGATCATGGGTACTGAGAGATCTATCAAGTATTTCGCTGACCATTGACCCCCCCCTCTTAGGATACGCTTGTAACATCGGAAAGTTTGCAGAGGATGACTGTGTCCTTGTCGAAATATTGTACGAACTTGGAGCGGTGCCGTTTGTTCGTACCAATGTACCACAGACACTCATGGTAAGCTCCATTACTTCCGTAGTTTAAGCTGAATGAGATAGTGGCGGAAAATTGAACCTGATCTGATATCCCTCCATCATGCAGTGGGGCGAAACACATAACAATGTCTTTGGCCGCACGACGAACCCCTACAATAGGAAACTTACTCCTGGTGGCTCCTCCGGCGGAGAGGGTGCGCTCCTTGCAATGAGAGGTAGCCCCTTGGGAGTGGGCACTGATATAGACGGGTAATGTTTCTGTTCATGGTCGAGGATGAGGATTCATCTCGAATCGCTGCAGGTCTCTCCGCATCCCCAGTGCTTTTTGCGGACTGTACACGCTTCGGCCGTCGTACGAACGCCTCCCCTATTATGGCGCCGCAAACACCTTGATGGGTCAAGAATCTATTTCTTCTGTGCTTGGGCCGATGTCCACCTCTATCTCGGCATTGAAGCTATTCACAAAGGCAATCGTAGATGCCCGTCCCTGGGATCGCGACCCTCTCGCGATCCGAAAAGCGTGGAACGAAGAAGAATATCGACTGGTAGAACATGGTGGCGGAAGAGGAATGTGTTTTGCGATATTGTGGGACAATAAAGTGGTCAAGCCACATCCCCCTCTCATCAGGGCCATGAATATGGTCAAAAGAGCGCTGGAGAGGGAAGGACACCAGGGTAAGTTGATCCCATTGCCGATCACCCTATAAGATCTCAGCTCATTGTCCTAGTCATCGATTGGGAACCGCTTAACCATATCGACATCTACAGGAATGCTGTGCGTTCACGATGGAACTTCATGACATGATTCGGGACCTGACTCGTCGAATACAGCAATCCATCTTGGCCGCTGATGGAGGGGAGGACTATCGCAGGAGTTGTGAAGCATCTGGTGAACCTCTGATCACTTCCATGAGCCCAGAGGCAGATCCGCATCCCTTTGACTTGGAAATTTCCCTCGTGAAGAGTCTAGTTGGAACTCCGAGGAACAGAACTGCCTGGGAGGTATGCTCGTAGTATTACTGGATAGCACTATCTTACTTCCCCTTCTTCTTAGCTATGGCAACTCCATACGGAAAAACTTGCACTACGCAAGGCTTACCTAGACCACTGGAATGCAACAAAGAGGAGGACGAATACTGGCAGACCGGTCGATGCTATCATTTCACCTGCTGTGGCTTATACTGCTTGTCCACACGGGTTAAACTAGTGAGTCACACTCCGACCTACATATACTCACTCCCACTCATTTTCCCCTGTTCAGTGATTCGTTCTATACGACCCTTGGAAATGCGATGGATTACGCTTGCGCGGTCTTTCCTGTCACATTTGTCGACCCCAAGCTTGATCGCCCGGTAGAGCCTCACGACTTTCACAACCACGAAGACGAGGCGTTTTACAAACTCTGTATGTTACCGTGTATACTCGACTCCTCGTGGATTCGAACCTGACACTTAACAGACCATCCGGACGTGTTCCCTGGAGTACCTGTTGGGCTTCAACTCCTCGGTCGTACGCTAGAAGAGGAGGCGGTGATCGGTATGGTAGAATTGGTGGACGCAGCCATCAAGAAACATGCTGTTGACGAGGTATAAGAAACACTCAAGGAAAAATTAAACAGATCTTGCAGAAACACACGTAACATCTTGAATTAATTCTAAACTATGGGATGTCAGTCGATGTACGGTAGCGGTCTTATTGAGACAGTGCCAAACGACCATCCATCGTGCATTTTTTTCTCACGCGTTTGATCGTGTCTGCAATGCACATCATCATGCTCTATCTCTGGATCTCTCATAAATTCGTATTGTACGTCGAATCATTGTTCTGTCCTTGTGAGTCGCTTCCAGGCCTCTGTTGCTTCCAGGGTTATAAAGTTTATGAATTTGTTCAAAAGTCGCCGTGTCGCGGTGCTCGCTTCCCTCTGATTCCGATCTTTGTCCCCGAGACGGTTTCGATCATCGGATCGAAGATTTTCCAGATTACTATATGTTGTCTGGTACGGTTTTCGACTACCTTGGGGCTGGGTGATCTATTCTCTATATATGTAAGCTACAATGATAAATAGGTACAGTTTATAAGGCTACACATTTTGAAGAGGAACGAGAGTGTATAGTTACATTGAATGATTAAAATAACCTTCAAAGCAGATGATAGTGAGACTAGTCTTCGTCACATCTCTGAGAACCGGCCTGGTGAGGAGCAAAGTTCACGTCAGACACGGAGTAATACTGCTGATCATGGAAGTGGGCAGTGTCATTAAGATTTGCCGCACCAAGGTCGGCGTAAGGCTGCCAACCTTGAGAGAAATAAGGTGATTGGATGGAATAATCTGCGGAAAGCGATGAACGCATCGATCGAGCTATAGTATTGGACTTACTTACCCACGGTGTGAGACGCCGTGCCCTCATGGTTGGTTGGAGAGTGTATTTCATACGCGGTCAGATTACCGACCTGAGCTCCCCGCTTCCTAATCTCCGAAGCAGTCAAGAGCCTGAGTATATCAATTGCTTTGGACGCGAAGTTGTTAGCAGACATTTTGGAATGACAAATGAACTACAACCTTTCCTCAGAATCTCCTGCCGCGTGCGTAGCTCTGCCCCGGTAAGGTCCTTGATGATGTCCCGGAGCGTGTTGAAAGATTCCCCCTCCTTTTCACGATACTCCCTCTGCAGAACAACTTTGCTTTGCCGAGACGGGGACGGGGACGAGGGAGGTGGTGGTGGAATGGGTTGGTGTGCCCGATGCATGTTGCGATCTTCCAGTCCAATGAAGACTTGGGGATGAAGGATGGTGCTTAAATAGTGGGCCTATCATGTGTTTGGATCCGTACAGAACGAGATACATGCGAACACGAACGCGAACCCCAGGGCCACTCTCCAAGGCAGTACTCTCGTAGCCCTAGGTCCCTCATGAAATGGCTGTTAACAAGCAAAAATATTCGCTCCAAGCGTGCTTTACGGAACATGCACGCCTTGAAAACCGAAAACTGATAGATCCATAAGTGGTGAACAAGTCCAATGTATCTAACTTTACAACTTGCTGTGTATGACGTACGCATCAAATCTATGCCGGAGTTTGAAGAAAATCGTACAGAAAACGACGCAGGGTTGACGCAGGGACTGAGCCTTGCTTATTTTTTGGTGACTTGGCTGGTAATTGATGAGCGCGTCGTGCGTTAGAAACGGCAAGAACGTTGACCTCGGAATTCCTCAACGAATTTCACCCAGATTCAACAACAAATTCTGATTTCGCGGGTACGACGCGGTGAAGTGTTCAACTTGAGTCCGTGCCGGCTATGAGCTCAACTCAATAGCTAGACCGTGATGCAAGACGTCTGTCTACAACATCCGACTCGACATGAATTTGTAACGTTTGCCGTACATCTAATCCCGTCTAATCCCTTACAAGGATTTTTTCAGGCTGTGTATCAAATTAGGGACCAACACACCATAGCCTTTCTTCTTGAACAACGCGATTGGTAGCGTTGGAGCTCGAAAAATGGCTCACCTGAGCGTTTGTTCGGACCATGGCCAGGAAGATCAGTCCTCTATGTCGCAGATCTCCGATCGCAGCCATCATCTGACATGGGTCTTCTGTGTCAGTTTGTCACTAGATTTGAACGGCCGGCACGACAGCCCGTGCAGCAAAGTCAGAATGACACCACAAAACAGTTCACTTAAAGCACCCCTCTGGCGTTATCGCTACTACCCTTTGATCGGAGGACAGCTAGCACAAGAAGCAATCAAGGGACGTTCTGCGCGAATTGCAGGTGCTCTACCGCAGCGGAACCGCAAATACGTAGACCGAAGGAAGATACAACTACTTCAGCTCGGATTTAGCGCCGGGACTCGACACTTGGTACTCCTTTTTGCTTTTAAATATTTGGTTTGTGGTGCTTAGAGTCGTCAAGCGATAAGTAACGTTGCATGCCGTTCTGCAGATTTAAAGTGTCTTTTGATCGGCAAGTAAACGCGTCGGTACGTTGCATCTCCATCCCTGGACATGCTTTGATGGGTCATTTGTGCCTGGCAGAAGTATCGTCACAAAGTTGAACAAGACGACCTAAAACAGGTCGACGTTTGTCACTGATCCAAGTTTCTTGATCAATATTCGGACGATGATGTCATCGGGTATGAGTCGACGGTCGAAAGTCGAAGGACGGCATCTTGTGCAGTTGCCGATGGACAGCGTCTGGCTTGCTTGCTAACGGTTGTTTCTTGGCACCGATATGCTATGGAAATCGCGCGCGTTGTTGACAAGCAAAATACTCGTATCTTATCATTGCTTTTGCAACGGATCCCGTACAAGTCACAACGTGGTTTCGCACGAAGTAGCACTGGCAACGGAGCGGGAGTTACGAGGTCGTTGTAGGGGCAATAATCGACAAGGTTGTTATGTGTCCGTCTTGTACCCCTGAAGTCAGGTCATCGATTTCATACGGGGTTGGAGGAATAGCCTGGGCCTCCGAGTCTCTGATCTCCGATACAGCTGAGAGCAGGTCGATCGCTTCCCATGTAAATCTATCAGCCACCAAATTAAGATAACAATGAAATCACAACCTTTCCTCAGGATCTCCTTCCGCGTCTGTGGCTCTTCTCCAGTGAGCTCCTTGATGATGCTTCGAAGTGTGTTGATACATTCCCCTCGCCTGTGATTTCCGCTCATTGTTCTTGCAAGAGGCACCCCACTAGCATCGTGATATCGTTGTGTGATGTAATGTGAATGAAATCCGAATTCTCGCTGGAAAGCGTGATGCGCACTGCGGTACGCCGAAGATGTTTATCGACAATATTTAGATCATGGGTCACAACAAAAAGATTGACTATACTAACGCTCCCAGATTGTTACCTTGCAAGCAAGGTAACTGTCGGGAGGTTTAACGGTAAACAAAACATGTGACCTCTTCGTCTGATATTCGGATCCTCTGGAGTCGGCCACTGGACTGCGGACATGCACTCGAAACGTTTGTTGCCCAGTTCGTTGCAAAAACTTTCCCAGACTCGGACGGTCCTGCACCTGTACTGCCTTTTCCTGGACAAATTAAACCATGGGTCTATCATAGGATCATGCTGGCAGGGGTTCAAAGGTGGATGTGACAATTAAACTCAAGTTCCGCTTGGTGGTACTTGTTCATCCGATCAAGAAGGGTTGTCAGGGCGAGGTGCAGTATAGTTAATCTTCGCACCAATCGGAGAACAACGATCTCGATTTACGCTAGCACCTCGCCCATGACCGAGCGTTGATACCGAAGTCCAATTGGCGCTAAATTGACTCTCTGAGTATCCTAACGCCACTGGCATACCGTCTAAAGAGCCGATGGATGTCACCCGTAGTCCCACATCCGATCGTCCCGGCAAAAATTTATTGAGCAACCTGTCTCTATCCACGCCTGAAGCTCGTATACGGGATTCATGTGTCCAGTCGCACACGTGTGATATGTGTGCCAGAAAGTTGGTCAATGACGTTGTGTTTGACTCACGCACAGCAATGAACAGCGCTGAGAGGGGCCATCCCATATGGGGCACTCAGCAGGATCATCACGCAATTTCGTTTCCACGCCTGGCCATCCGCATCTGAGTAGAAGTAAAGGCGACATTCAAACAAAGTATTAATTAGCACGGAGTATCGTAATAGTCTAGACGGTGTTTTTGTCGAGTCTTACCATTATGAAGCTCTGCCTTCAAGTTGGCTCCCCCCTTGGCGAAAACTTTTTTTCCTTTTTGGGCTCAACAGAATATTGTATTTTTTGCTCTCTGCCGCAGAACAAACTCGTGTGGGCATCTCCGGACTGGGGGACACAGGACTCTCCAGGAACGTTTGACGATCACGATTGATCTGGTTGTTGTTCGTTATCGACGGTTTGCGTCATTTCACGGATCGGACACCAGTCCAGTAGTTCGTATGTCAAGCAAAGTTTTGGCCGACATCGACGGGATTCACAGACTGATAATAGAGGGAAAATCAGTGTGTTGAATCGATCATGGTCTTATGAATTTGGCAGTGATGGAAGCAGTGGTCGTTGCAGTGACTCGGAAGTTCAGGAGACCTAAAAGGCAGTCCAGTAGCATGTAGATAAGGTTGCGGAGCACGCGTGACGTGAAAGCTGTGTTGAATGCCATTTGCTCGTCCGACAGCACGTACCTCACATACACGACGTTACACCACCGCATGTAAGTTTTTCGGGTTAAAGATACAGATACTTGTGTATCAATGGCATAGGGATGAAACTTCCTGGAAATTGAAGCAGCTCGGCTATTATAAAAGGATTATAATACAGCACTTACCATTGGTCAGACCGGTCATAGTGCACTGAGCGCTTAGCGAATGCACATCGGCGCGCCTCGGAACATTCAAGACAAACGATTGACGGGGACTTTTATAAACGCCTGTTGAAGACAAGGAGATTAAGTGGAACGAGCAAATTGGGACAATGGGTTTGGTCGGTTTCTGTACGAGATAACACACCGTCTCTGCCCGTATACTATCCATGAACAATCGCAAGCAAGGTGACAAGCAACAGTGGCCGCCGCTAGTTTTGAGAGTGATGTAAGTTTATTTAGCTTGCTGAAACCCTTGCTAGTCTTGAATGCATATTTTTTGTACTGCGTGCTCTTTAGGTGGTCCCAACCGTATGCATTATAACCAATTTGTGAAGTATAGTTATCGAGATCATACATATCTATGCCAGTCGTAAAATACCAGAGTTATATACACCGAGAGATGGCTGCAGACTATGGTAATCCTCGTCCCCAAGCAGCAACTGCAGATGAAATTAACGTCCACTTGCCGCTCCATAAACGTTTCACCCCATCTCCCCCAGTTGCCCTCACAATACCATCCACACAGGAGACCTTGCTGGATTTTAACGCCACCGCAGCTCCAACCACGAGCAATGCGCCCATGAATAACACTCTGCGCTCCGCAGGTGTGAGTGCACCCAGACGAAGGCCGATCCTGCGCGGGTCTAAAAGTGCCTTGCCTAGCGCTCTCGGTGCTTTTGCTTTCTTTGCCGACCGCGGACCGAGAAGAGGCGAAGGGGGTGGCGAGGGTATGACAATGTGCGAAGAGTTGACGAGAGTTTCCAAGTAGTCGTCAGTCTCGTTGTATAGTTGTTTTTCGGGTATGGCATCCCGGGCTTTGGTGCTGATCGGTAAAGGTCGCCACGTTCGCATAGCACTATCAGGTCCCATGATCTCGGTGACACGGAGTGAAGGGTGGGATGGTGGGTATGTGGTTAAGAGGCCATCCGCTTGACGCAAAAGGTAAGTGAGGGAAAGTGGCGCAGGTTTGTTTCTTGATTTGCTTGGTGCAGACTTGCCAAATTGCGATGCGGGTCCGTTTGCTACTGTAGGGGATTGCATTGGGGAAGGACGTGTTAGATCCAGGGAAGATGAACGCAAACGTGACGGTACACGATCAGAGGCCGATGGTGAAGGGTTATGATGACCGGAGGATCTTGCCTCTTGGGGAAATGGGATCGTCGAGTGTACAGGGAAAGAGGGTTCTGGCGAAGGGATAGGCGAAACTGGTCGTGAATCAGGCAATGGAATCGATGAGGCTAATTCCAGAGTTGAGCCATGTAGACCACCCGCGGAGCCATGGACTATCGCTTTCGGAAAATGTTCCGGTGAATGAATAGGCGAAACTGGCGGTGAGTCAGGCAGTGGAATCGATGAAGCCAATTCCGAATTTAAATTTTGTGTACCACTCTCGGAGCTATGGACTATCGCTGCCGGAAACGGAAGTGGTTCTGTACTCGGACCAGAGCTGTCGACTAGAAGCGTGTCGCCGCTCGGGACCACGTCTGATGAGACAGCGCATTGGTCACGTTCATCCTCATTTTTCATGGTACCTTCATGGAATACACGTGTCTGTTCGCCGATGTTAGGAGACACAAGCATAGCTTCAGAACGTGGCTGCTCGTGTGAACCGTGTTCTTCGCCGTTGGAACCAAACATCGCGGTGGACCTCGCAGGGGCCGTCTCACTGTCCACTTGAGTGACTGTCCCTGAGGCAAGATCATTATTGCCTGTGTCGTGAAATTCTGGCTCTGCATCAACCAGCTCTGGTATTCCCCCCAACAAAGAATGGATCATGCCTTCTTCGTCTTGTTCGGCAAGCAAGTAGATAGAAGGTTTGCGGTGTAGAATGAGCTAAGAATAGAGGTCAGACCAAAAAATGCTAAAGGAGAATGCGGACAGATAAAGAAGCTGAGGTTGGTTGTACTCACAGCAGCGGCAAGCCATACCACAGCAATCGGCTCCCGTGACAATAAAAAGTCCCATACATGTTGGATAAGAGGAAGAGTGGGGACATCGTGCGAGAAAAGCGTAAGGAGATGAGAGAGTGCATGGTATGGGAGTGGTGAAGCGCTAAACAACGAGATGCACAATGTAATCAACACAAACAAGCAGGATCTCGAGGGTACGCACCTTTCGAGGAGCTTTGCGTATGCGGGATCCGCAAGCCTCAACAGGTTTCTAAGTACTCTGGCATGATATAATTACGTATCAAGGAATTGTAGACGACATCGTTGGGATCTCACCTCAATAAGCCGAGTACCGGTTCGAGTCCAACGCCCATTGCATCTCTCACGCGGTGAAGTGCCATCTTTTCTGCGCATGCAAGGTGAAGAGGCCGCGGCAAAGTGAGAAAGATGACGGCCATAATATCGTGAAAACCCTGGAAATAGTGAAGCGAACGACGTTTCCGAAACAACGACACGAGGAGCCCATGCAAGTCGTTCTGAAGTGCATCTCGAGCGGGAGTAGTGCCGGACTCTGATGGCGAAAATGGAATTCAGTACATGTATGAAATGCCGACGGCATCATCCCATACCTCCGGGGTATAATACGAAGCTGCGATCTGTGTCAAGCTTGATTTGGCGTTCGTCTGCGTGGGGGTCAGCCACTGATTCATTCATCCCTTCTTCCATCGGATTTCCATATTCATCGGTACTGTCCACCTCTGAGTATGGAGGGGGATCGGAAAGCGGTTGTGCACCGAGGAGAGCAGGCCTAAAGTCATTCGGTGAACACGGAGCGGAGTAAAGAAGGTTGGACGCAATGTACAAACCAGATTCTGGTTCTGTCCTCTCCAAAGCCTCCCGGTTGGAGGCTACGTTCTCTGAGCAAAACCCAGATTTGCTCGTCGTCACTCGAGGGGTGCATGAGGGCTCAATGCATCAAGGTTGTCCTGCACTGAGCAGTGAGCTCGCCTACCAGATGGATTGGTGACATTACGTCAGCGACTTAAGCGAGATTCGACTGATTCGGAACAACCTGAGGCTACCAGATTCAGTGAGGCCGCGGCGCATGCTGGCCTCGTTTATGGAAAAATCGCCCAGTCGACTGAATCAAACCTACTAATACCGAGACCCACCCATGAATGTTTTGAACGCTCAAAGCTAACTTTGGTAGTGATCGCAAGACCAAGTAGGCGTTGCCTGCCAAGTTTACGAACAGTCGAAATGTGTAAAGTAGATTTGGATCCAGCATCGACATCCCTACTAGCGTCTCAAGTATAACATCAACGTCAATCATATCTCACCACCTCCCACATGGACATTCACCACCTCGGTCCCACCCTCAGCCCCACCGTGCAACACCACCTTTTCATCAAAGCTTCTCCCTACCACATCCTCGCCTTTCCCACCCTCCTCGTCGCTCGCAGCTTCCTCCACGATCGCTCCTTCCTCTCGTAGGACCTCGAATGTACTCTCGAGCACGGCGAGGTTCTGTCCTGCACAGATGGCTTTGACGATCTGACCTTCATGCGCAATGTGCTGCGTGCCTCGAAGGGATCGAGTGAGGTAGGTCGAGAGCGCACGGAGTGGCCAGGTGGTCGGGACGAGGGGAAGTATCTACGTTATCAGTGAATATGTTGGTCAATTTGAAACGGGAAATTTTTAAGAATCAATGCAAAGGCATAACATCACGGCAGATCAACCAATATGAACTCGTGCCAGTCACCAATAAAAGTCGGCAAAAACACAAACAACGAAAGCACTCACATCGAGAGTATCCAGTCTTTTCGCTTGCGAGCTCAGAAACCGTGCTGTCTGTTGTGTGTCCCTGGAGGGTGCAAAATTTCGTCAATCTGTCTGCTCCTCTACGAAAACGAGACTCACCCATCCTCCATGTAAACTTCCAACAGCATCTTCAACATGTCGCCGTCCTGTACTTCCAATTTTGCTCCCTTTGCCCCTGCCCCACTGCTGCCTCTTGCGAACCACTCACTCCAATCAGACAATCCGCACCCTTCCGCGGCGCTTACACCCACTTTTGTACTAACTACCCCCGTCAAGCTATCACTCGACGCGTACGACTCAGCCGTTGATGTGTCCCGCAGAGTGTGCAGTGTCTTAAGAGCAATCCGCGGGGACGGGATCTGATTTCGTCAGGTAGGGGTATTTGTGAACACGAAAGTAACGGAAATACAAATTATGGCGTACCTTCGAGTGTAAAATGGCCATCTCGAAACTGAGAATTTTATCCCACCCCCCTTCACTAATCCTGTCTTGTATGTCCTTGACGAACT
>JBBPLM010000062.1:40294-52603 GCA_038089795.1 Pulchroboletus neoregius | reverse complement strand
CCTATTCCCTAAAATCCCGATCACTAGTTCGCCATATGATTGGCTACAACGATGAAATTGTGGACGCCATCTTTTTATCGCCACCAAGCTCCTCTCCAATTCCGTCCAGTAACACAAGACCACGAGACACTCAGATCGCACTTGCTACCAACTCGTCCCTCATTCGCATTTATTCAGTTTCTAATCTGGATGCACAAGTTTTGGCTGGTCACTCTGAAATAGTGCTTTCTCTGGATCAAGGTTTGGATGGTCGTATGTTTGCCAGTGGAAGCAAGGACAAGTCAGCGCGGATATGGGCGTTTGCACCACAATCAGATACCAATCAGTTGGGCTGCATTGCTGTTTGCGAAGGACATACGGAGAGTGTCGGTTCCATCGCTATGTCACGGGTGTACAATGACACTGATTCCCACCCTCGTTTCGTCTTCACTGGAAGTCAAGACCGAACAATCAAGATGTGGGATTTGTCAGAACTCCCTGCGACATTCGCTGGTGTAGATCCAGTAAAATGCCACAGCCTTACGACACATAAAGCTCATGACAAGGACATTAACTCTTTGGACGTGGCACCCAATGACCAACTTCTGGCCTCTGGTTCCCAAGACCGCACTGCAAACATCTACGAGGTTTCCTATACACCTGGCTCTCGTGGAAAATCTCCACGCGGAGACATTAAGCGCTTGGGGTGTTGCAAAGGCCACAAAAGAGGCGTTTGGAATGTGAAGTTTGGGAAGACGGAACGTGTTCTGGCTACTGGGAGCAGTGATAAGACAGTCAAACTTTGGAGCCTCGAGGACTTTACTTGCATCAAAACATTCGAGGGGCATACTAATTCCGTTCTTCGAGTTGGTTTTATTAACCATGGAACGCACCTGGTGAGTACAGGATCTGATGGGCTAGTGAAGCTATGGAACGTGAGGGAGGAAACGTGTGTGGCGACTCTCGACAACCATGAAGACAAAGTACGTGTCAGATCTTCCTGCAAGGAGTTGACTGAGATGAGTCCTTAGGTCTGGGCGCTAGCTATCAGCACTGACGAGGCGACAATTGTATCTGGAGCCGCTGACTCTGTGGTCACGTTCTGGCAAGACTGTACGGAAGAGGAGGAGAAAGAAAGAGAGACGAAACGCGCTAACCAAGTGCTCAAGTGAGAACATTCGTGTGTTATCCCCACCTGACTAAATTCATGTGCAGAGAGCAAGACTTTACGAATTACCTTGCTATGCGCGACTTTCGGAGAGCGATTGAACTTGCGCTTGCTATGCAACAACCAGGAAGGCTTCTTGCGCTGTTCGGAGATATTCGGTCTGTCACGTTGGAACAGGGGTTGCAGAGCGATATGTCTGTGAGCGGCAACCACGCGCTGGATGAAGTGCTACGCACACTTCCAAGTTCGGATCTTTCTTTGCTGGTGCGATATATCCGTGACTGGAACACAAACGCGAAAACAAGCGGTGTTGCACAAAGCGTCCTCTACGCTATATTGAAGTTACGGCCAGCAGAAGATGTTATTGAGGCCTTCGGTTATTATTCTGCACAAGGCACCTCTAGTTACGACTCGCGACAGTCGATTGCACCGAAGGATATCGTCGATGGCTTAATTCCTTACACTCAACGGCACCTCGCAAGGCTCGACCGATTGGTTCAGGAAAGCTTTGTCGTGGACTACATGTTAAATGAAATGGATGATGGGATATTCGATGGGACAGACGGAGAGATCATGGACGTCGATGATTCCAAGTACCACGCCAGTTAAAAGTACCTTGTAAGCCATAGAATGTAATTTATCACTCCCGAACATCTCTATCGCGGCACACTCGCCCTAACCGACACCCCGACACTCCGTTGAAGACAAGGATCCATTCATTGTTTTCGATGGTGTCTAATGATAGGGAGTGTTCGTCGGCCTCGTGAATGCGACCGTTCTCCAACAACCACCGTCGGAACACACCGGATATGCAACCCGTTGTCAGCGGAGGGGTGAGCCATCTGCCATGGCGATAGAAAGCAATGTTGCATATCGACGACTCCATGATAGCTCCCGAAGTGTTGAACAAGATAACATCATCCGGATGATTTGGGGTGATATCACGAGGATGGGGTGCACCAAGCGTGGGGATGCCAAGGCGTGCTCGAGCATCATCATATGCTTTTCTATTTGTGGTTTTCATGGAGACGGTGCCAGAGGTCGGCTGTGTGTCGATGCAGATTGAGAGTATCGGAACGGATTGAATGTAGGTGTCTACACCAGGAGTAAAACAAGACCCCGCGGTCGGATCATAACGCAATGGCTCGACTGGGGAAGCGGACGCAGTGATATTTCCGGACGGCGGGAAGACGACACGTAACTAGTAAACAGGCGCGAGTCAGTACTTGGCAAAGGACTGGGGGGTTCGATCACCTTGAGAGGGGTCTTTCCGTCAGCAGTTACCTCGCGGACAGCTTTGTCGCAAACATCTTTTAGCGCTGTGTAATCGAGTGAGTCGGCGACTGACCACCGACTGAGACGGGCAGAAGAAACCAGACGATCTAGTTGGTGTGCGAGTAGGAGATATGGTGATGGTGTACCATCTGGGGCGTTGTTCCACTCGAATGTCTCTAGAGAGGGATCGAATCTCGTCGTGCAAAGCAGCGAGAACGACTTGGACTTCATAAATCACGTGGGGAGCGCAGGCCCGTGCGTGCCCGGCTTGGGAAGCCAATGCTGCGGTATTCGAATCCCATCCTTGAACTGCAACCATGTTCACCGTCAAGGCCACTTACAGAAACGAAACTCGCAGATTCACCTTTCCAGAGTCTGTTCTCTTTCCTACATACAATGAGCTCCACCATCAGGTCTGTGACCCTTGTTAATCGCCTGCCACCACCTGGCGCTCACCGTCACCCTAGCTCTATCGACTGCTTCCCATCAGCCATAATTATTATCTATCCAGGCTTATTTTCTCTCCCGACGCATTCAAGCCTGGGCGCATATTGGTTGGCAAGGAAGTCCACTCTGCTGAAGACTACGATTCTTATACGGCTCCTTTACGCCGTCGGTGGCCTAATCCTTTACTGCGATTCACCATCTTCGACGAAACGAGTCCGCAGAAGGCTCCAAGTTTGGCCTCAGAAAGGCTGTCGCTGTACAGCGCCTCCACACTTCCCTTGCCCGATATCACGTCCAGGTCGCCATCTCCTGTCGTACACCGCCACAGTTGTGTGTTACCTCTGAACTCACAGTCGTTCGTACCTCCGCCGCCCCCACCCCTGCAGCCATCGGCTGCCTGCGTTCTTCCACCCCCACCCCCACCTCCGCCATTTAAAATTTCCCCTCCTCCTCCTCCGATCATATTCTCCTCGACGCCCAACAAGTCTCGTCCCCTTTATGAGTGTGGCACGGCGGGAACTGCGCCTTGTTGTCCTGTCACCAAGGGCAAGGCAGATATTACAATCTTGCTGTCTTCATTCAAAGAGGACCTAGAGCGTATTCTGTGCAGCACGTTTGGAACCGAATACGTGGAGCAGCAATCCGCCCCACTCGTCAAAGGGTCTACTTGGAGAGTCTCTGGCGCCAATGTTCCGCCTCAAACAGAGTCTCCTGTCAGCGCCAGCGTAAATGCTTCTCGATGGTGTTTCGTCTGCAGAACTAGCTTTGCCGGTGTTTGGTATGGTTGCATCAAATGCCCTTGGCATGCAGTCGTGAGTCGATTCTTCAAGAACCTGGGATGATCGTTTCATGCGTTATGCGTTATCAGTGCCCCAGTTGTTTCTCCAAGTCGCATAGTGCCCATACTCTGAGTTTTGGTCCTTCCCACGTCGTCCAGCAACGCTCGACCGAGTACTCCACTAACGCAGGTGAAACTAGGCCTCGTGACGGCGTATCGGAGACCTCTCGGGTATCAGGACCTCCATCTTGCAGTCTGGCTGGTGAACCAGCACGTTCTGTACATCGCGGTGTCACCTGTGATGGATGCAATAAAACCGTTGTGGGTGTTCGTCATAAGTGTCTGGACTGTCCTGGTATGTCAAACGAATCGCCTGGGACGTTTCTCCCTCATCCAATTTTAGATTACGATCTTTGCACTGCTTGCATGGAATCTGGAGCAACAGAGCAACATAACCCATTCCACGAGTTTTTCGATATCGAAATTCCCGACCTGGGCCGTGACAGAGACAGATCACTCGGAAACCGTCAACAGATTTCCAGCCCCGACCATGCCCAGGTCACACAACAAGTACCAGCTGCCACCCCCGCCGATCCACCTGTTCGTCATTCTGCAACCTGCAATCTCTGTGACTCAGCAATTGTTGGGGAACGCTACGTGAGTCTCCATGTTGTGTCCCAATGATCGGGCTAAACTATTGTGTCAGAAATGTGTTATATGTCCAGGTGAAGCCTTCTTTGCAGATTGTAACGGATTAACGCTAATTTAAGCAGACTTTGATACGTGCTCGTCTTGTTTCAGGTTTGCCATTCCACGTATATGGAGATCAACAGTCTGACAGTTTTCAAGGATAACAACGGAGCAACACCCGAGCCATGGGTTTGTAAAAGTGACCAAACCAGAAGACCTGATGGTAAGGATGCGGCATTTGAAATACATTATTATCTTTGATTATGGGTTTTTTAGATGCGTGATTCCATCCCGCTTCGCCAAGTTGCACACCTTGCGGTATGCGATTGTAAGTTGTCTTCCCCATGAAGTCGCACACATTGTCGAGTAAATGTTTCGGATACAGCCTGTCGTAACTCGATTCGCGGCGCTCGCTTCAAGGTGAGAAAACATACAGCCTATTGTTCGCCCTCTTATCCTCCAATAGTGCCTGCATCCAGACTGTCCCGATTTTGACTTGTGCAGTGACTGCGAGGCCCTTCCAATTCCTGTCCACCCACTGAATCATCCTATGTTGAAGCTGAGGACTTCTGACACTGCTATCCCGACTGTCTACAGAGTAGGGCAAACGAGGATGATTGATGAACCATCAGGTCAAAAACCTGTTTCGGTTTGCGGCAAGTTCCCCGCCTCGCTTCCCCCAAGTCCGCTTGTAACCCCAATGAGGTCACCCGAACTTATACCTGTCGTTGTATCTGGTCAGGCTACCAACGTGACTGCCGAGGACCAGACACCTTTTGCTGAAGAATTCCTCAGCCCACTCGGTAGCCCCATGAGCAATGTGCGAGGGGAAGCACCCACTTCTGCCACTATCCCGCCAACACATCTAGTTGATGTCGCAGAGCCACTTGAATCTCCCCAATCAATTCACCCGCCATCGCAAATTTATCATCAACTGTGGCCGAGAATAAACCAAGAGATGATGTATCTGAACGGAGTACAGGCTCTGAAGGCTGTGGGCCCGATTCTTAATCCTATTGAAAACACTACCACGGGGCCAGTCGCACATGAGCCACTCGTCGCAGAAGCACCGCTACTGGCGACTCCTACCACTTCTATCTCCCAGGTGGGCGAGCGCCACTGGATATGTCCGGCCTCCCCGGTCTCCGGTACCAAATCAATTGTTGATGGTTACCGTACCCCTTCACCTATGTCATCAAATGTCCAGGAGTCGTATCCCATCACTCAACAGCTCCCTGCTGATGACCAGCAAGAAATTGTCACTACAGATGAACCCCGGCAAAGTTGTCTGGACTCGGCCTTCGTGGGCGACACCAACGTACCTGATGGTCAGATCTTTCCCCCAGGAGCGGAGTTTGTCAAAGGCTGGCATATGATGAACAATGGTGAACTGCCTTGGCCCACGACCACCGAAGTCCAGTTTGTTGCGGGAGAGATGTTTGCCTCGGAATGCAGTGCAGCCCTGCGGGCGAAAGTCGGAGTCGTGCATCCAGGACAAGACCTCGACATCTGGACGGGGGACTTGAAGGTATGTGCTTCCACATACTCGGAGGGAACGCACCTGACATTAGTCAAGGCGCCAGATGTTCCGGGGAGGTATGTTGGTTATTGGCGACTAACTGATGGTCAGGGCAATTTCTTCGGGAGCAGTGTGTGGATTGAGTAAGCGGCCCCGATTTTACCCAAGGACCTGGAGCTTAGGCAGAATTACAGTTTGACAGTCGCGGATCATCATTCCGATCAAGCGAGCGAACACTCGCTCGCGGCATCCTCGATGGTGATGCCTAGCGCACACCCCACCAACTCGGTTAATGCCAGCGACGAACTTCAAGATGCGCCCCAACCTTCGCTACCATCCACCGAAACCGCGATGGATGAGGTTGAAGATTCTGAATCCGACATTTTTTCGGTGTTTCTTGTGAGTGTATCGGATGATGAAGATGCGGAGTGGCAGGATACGCGTACTCACTCGGAGCCTCTGGAATATGTGGTATTGTACGATAGCAACTCCGAGGAATGAAAGGTTAGGCCTTAGATTTCGTCTCATTCGTGTATATTATTTATGTCTCTTTGTACAAAATCGAGTCTTTCTGTCACGTGATGTATGTGGGATACCCCTATGGGATCATTTGTTGGAACTCAAAGTCGATGATTCTACTCTAACCTCCTCGCAGCGTACAAGTGATCAAGTGAATGGACAAGAAGGCTATTTCTCTCAACTGATATCGAACAATCTAGCTCAGGTGTTACCCTCCATGCGTAACACATCCCCGGCATGTCTGGGGAGAAGAAACACTGGCGATTATCAACCCCCTTTCGAAGATCCTCCGGGACGCAAGACCCACGACTAAAAGCTGAAGTAGGGCGCTCTGGGAGCCGCGTATCCAGTGTATATCTGTCCGATGACTCTTCCACAAGCGGTTTCACCATCGTACCTGAGTTCGACTACCCGGTGCAAACACAGACGACACATGAAAATTCCAACCATAACTCAAGCCCCTTGTCACCTAACGTTGTTGACGGCTACCCGCCCAACCTCAAAGCAAAAGATTCCCAATACTCCTATCTTAGTGGAGGTTCCTGTGACACTTCGATCTTCGACACAAGTCGGGATGATGATCTTACACGAAGACTCGGCTTCGCATACGAGCATATCCGCTCCATGTCCTCTGCAACATCACCCAAAGTCCTCTTATCTTCAGATCCTCAGATGCGTCGGAAACAACTTGGAGTTCCGCAGCACTCTGTATTCAATCACCCGATCCACTCTTCGCCAGATCTACCAAACCCCCATGCTTCCCCTCGTGAGCCTACGTCTCCTGGATCGTCACCAGCCACTTCACTGGATGTGTCGCACGCAAGAACATCAAATAAGCTTAGTTCATTCATAAATATGGATACAAATATATATCCAGCTTCTCCTCCCCACCACTTCCAAGACCCTAATCAGCCCGCACAAAGCAAGTCTGCGGTAACTACACCAACCCTAACGGAAAAGTCTCCCTCACAATGCAGTCCGCTTGGGACGCCTTGGAGTGCACATATTGCTTGTACGTCGAAGCCGCGACCATTTAACCCAAATCCATCGAAACTTGCCAAACGCCGCGTTGGGAAAACCACTTTCTCACCCTCCTCTCTGCCTTCCTCCGGTCGACAAGCATCGAGAGGCGTTTTACGAAAACCAGGGGTCAATACCTCGCCGTTAGCGAACGCGCACAGGCGGCAAAATTCGCTGCCTCAACTCAGACCACCCTCGCCCTTTAGGGTTGATATTGTGAGTCTCCTCATCACCCGCCATGCCACAAGCAATGCAGTAACGTCTAGTAGCCCCTTCATCATGCATGGCACGACCGTCGAACCAATTTTAACTCTTCCACTGAGTGTAATTCCAAGATAGTCCAATTTCATAAGACAAATTCACGACGAACCAGTGGAAGTACCGAGGTTCTCGCTTCTTTAGCCTGGATAGGAACTCCGTATACCGCTAACCGGATATGTCACCCGGCAAGCCCATCATTCTCTCCAGATCGTTTTAGCATGGGGATTGCTGTGGACGACGACAGCATATCGGATGATGTCTTGGTAGATCGACTTGAAAAAGTTCGCAGGATAAGTGGCCCTTCCGAGCGCGGCAAAGACGTTTCGCCTTCGAGGTCCTCAAGCAATGAACATTTTTCTAGCGCAGGGGGAGATGAAAACGCGGTTTCCCCCATGTCTTGCCCGCCGTCTTCGCCGCCAACTTTCGACCAGCTCGCCAAATCTGGCGATGTACCACTACCTTCTCCCCTCATATCGAAAAACATGACCTCCGACTCAGAGGATGCAGCAGTCTGGCAGGCAGCCAGGAAAGCACTTTTATGTATTCGAGAGATTGTGCAAACGGAAAAAAAGTATCAAGAGGCTTTAAATATGTTGTTGAATGCTCAGGTTTGTCTTCCACCGCCAATCCGATCACGACCTCATGACTCCAATTAGACTGCCACACCGCCTCCACCTTCAATGGCTCCTTATGTTTCGGCTCTCGTTCGGGTTTCCGAAATGCTTCTAAAACGCTTCCTCGAGGACCCGTCGGCATGGGGTATCTCCACCGCCTTTGTCACATCTGAAGATGAACTCGAGGCAACGATGGTGTCCTGGTGTGCTGTGGCAGGAACATTTTTCACGGATGGAAATGATCCTCGGCCCAATAGCTCGACAGGCAGATGGCGCCTTTGTAAATCTGGAGTGATGTCGAGGAGTTCTCCTCCATCCGTGACGAAACGAACGCCCATTCCCCTCAGCCCTCAGCTACCGCCTATGTTTTCCATGATCAACACTGCCAGCAAGATCAAAGAGCAGATGGTTGAGGAATATTGCGCAGGGCAACATCCGCAGACTGAGGCAGAGAAGCAGAGAAGTGCTGTGTCCCTGCAGAAGCCAGAAAACACAAACAGCCAGTCCCTGACCGGTCAGCCTCCTAGTCGGAAGCTCAGTGTTAGAGACCTCGCGATACAACCAATCCAGCGCGTGATGCGATACGTATTACTCTATAGAGGTATGTTCTGCCGTTCCATTTTGTGTAGAATTCACCCACTCTATCTCAGATCTCCTGGATTGTACTCCTGCGACGTCGCCGCCGCGTTTACTTGTCGAGCGCGCTCTGGAAGCCGCCACACGCATTGCCAATCATTGTGACGGAGCTCAAAGAAACCCTGCATTTTGCCATGCTTCCTAGACAACTGCCGTCATTTCACGAGAGCGCGTTGATATCATTTCAATATTCATGCTAGATTATCTTCACCTACAATCACCTGTGGTCAATCTGCTTCATTGCATGTACTAGTATCTGCGAGATTTGGTTGCGTAACATTCATATGAATTTTCCTGCAATAATGACATCTTTCCCCATCAACTCTGTTCGGACGTGCGTGAATTTGGATATCTGAAGTAACAGGTGGGTGAGCATTCCGAGCAGAACGGGATGATCCTCACGCTTTGTTTATCTCCCGAAATGCTAACGGTGTATCCCAGCCCATCGTCCCCCACTAATATTGGGGCCACAGTGATGATCAAAGTGTCAACAACAGGAGATTCTTCAGGGCAACGGGGTTGGGATGCCTGATTTAAGAATGTACCGATCACGCTCGCTCCACCTTCCACCATTGCACTCCGAATATCAAGCTCGTATAGCTTTTGCAGGAGGCTGGAAATGGATAGAACGTCTACGATTTGGTTGAAAACACTTTTCAGGGGATGAGGAAGGTCGTACTGGATACACATGGGATTTCGTGCACCACCGCTCCAGCGGCCTCGAGAGCAGATTTGCGCGCATCCCTTTCTGTGCATGCAGATCCAGGATCTAAGGCACAGAAAACCCAAGGTTGTTGACCCTTGCCGTCTCTGTAGTTTATCAGTAGTTTACAGTCTGTGCGAAGGCGCAGATAGGAATCCAAGATGACCGGACGGGGTGATCTGATATTTAGTTTGGCCGCCTCGGGAATCAAACGAACTAGAGTCGCAAATTTCAGCCGCGTCACGAACGGGCATTGTAACAATGCTAAGCAAGCTTACCATTGAGCTGAGGGTCATCGTTGAGAGCCGTGCCTATGCCGACGATTATTGCGTCGTGCATAGCTCTCATCCTAGAGTCCAGAATGAGTAGGTAAAGCACTTTTGTCCGTGAACAGACGGTACCAGTGGGTCATAAGCATGCTTTCTGTGCCACTCAAGATAAGCTGCCTCCCTTTGCTCCCAGCAATCTTCCCATCCAACGACTGAGCAAATGTGAGAGTTACTGAGGGAATCCGTCTCCCCTCTCTATCTACTTTTTTGATACGTTGCGAAGGGAGCACGGAGAGTAGAAATTCGCGTGCAGCAGTAGACATTTATTGACTCGGAATCAGGGAATCCACTGGCAGATGATCCTGCCAGATCTGTAGCATTTCATTACATAAGCATAGTGTTCACCAACTTAGAGTGGATTCAACGGGTGGACCAAAAAAAAAAGAAAGAGAAAGCGCAACGATTATAGCCGGCAGATATACTACGACCATTCTGTAAGGGCACCCCGGGACGTGGCAAAGGTGGCAAGGTTTGTTGTTGCAGTTTGAGCGTGATGCCAGTGGTCACTTGATTCGGTTTTCCAAATTCTAGGGACTGGGCAAGGAGATGCTAAACATCACCGTTTGAAAAAAATTCGGTCTAGCGTCTGACAGGGTATCACCAAACCAGTCAGGTCCTCTCTTTCAATTGATGAATAGTGCAGGCCACTCGTCGTCTAGCACGTTGTGGTAGTGTGAAGCGTATCTCTGGTGGTCTTATTTACGAGGAGACCCATGGTGTTCTCAAAATTGTCCTCGAGTCACATCCACGGAACATGCCAATTGGCCAAACGGTTTATGTGGATCTATTGGCAGTAGCTCACATTGCTGATCGCGCATTCAGTAAAACAGTAACCGCTTTGGATGTAGTTTACGCCTTGAAGAGTTCAGGGCGAACGTTGTATGCCTTTGGAGACGCTGGTCGCATCATACGGTCACACCAATTGTATTATGTTCAAGTGTGTGGATATGTGATGGGAAGACCGACGTGACTCAGGTGACTGATGAGCGCGAGCGCTATCATCCGAGTCCTTTACAACGTCCAAACACAGGTCATTTACAGCTCAGACTAGCTAGTTGCAGTATGATCTCCGATCCCAAACTCATTGTCAAGGTGGACGCGGAAATAGATCAGGTTCAAAACGACCAAGATCCTGAAGCAGATAGTGAAGAGGAACATGTCGCAGATGAGCCCGGTGTTGGAGGTGAGCATGCTGAAACCAACCTTGTGTCAACTTTCTGGACTGCACAAAGGCCAGGGAAAGAAGAAGAAGAAGAAGAAGCCTAAGAAGAAAAAGGTCCAACAAACTGATCCCCCTCGCGTTGGGCTCTCCAAGATCTTCACAAATGGCATATATCCAGAAGGCGAGATACAGCCATACAAAGACGAGTAAGGTATATGTTCCTCGTCATGATTCCATTTATTGAAGCAATTATCTAGCAACGCATGGAGAGTTACTTCGGAGGAAAAACGATACAACGAGAAGATGGCCATGGAAGATCCGGAGATTACCTATCAAAACATTCGTCGTGCTGCGGAAGTTCACCGTCAAGTTCGACAACGTGCTCGAAAGTTTATTCGCCCAGGATTGAGCATGACGGAGATCGCAGAGTACATTGAAGATGGGACGCGCTCACTCGTTGAAGAGAACGGTCTGGATGCCGGAATTGGTTTTCCGACGGGGCTTAGCCTAAACAACTGCGCCGCTCACTACACCCCAAACGCTGGGGATACCACAAGTGTGTCCTATGCCGTCTGGTTATTTCCGGAACTCATCGAAGACAAGTTTTACAACATGGTGACGTTCTCAAGGTTGATATTGGAGTTCACGTCAAAGGTCGCATCCTTGACTCTGCGTTCACCCTCAATTTTGAGCCGACTTACGATAAACTAATTGAAGCTGTCCGGGCTGCAACCAATACTGGCGTCAAAGTAGGGGACGCTCACTTTGTCAACCTCGCGCTAAGACATCTCATTCTAGGAGGCAGGCATAGATGTGCGCCTTGGCGAGCTTGCAGGGTATATACAAGAAACTATGGAGTCGTATGAAGTCGAGGTTGATGGTAAACTGTTGCCTGGTAGGTGTTCACTTGGTGTTTACTCGGACTAAAACTGATCACCCCTCTTACGTAGTCAAACCCATTGAAAATCTTAGCGGCCATTCCATCAATCTATACCAAATACATGGTGGCAAATCAGTGCCGCTCGTGAAGACCGAGGATCAAACCAAGATGGAAGAGGGTGACTACTTCGCTATCGAAACTTTCGGCTCAACGGGCCGTGGTCGTGTTGTGGAAAACGTTCGTGCTACGTTCTTTCCGGTTTCCGTGATTTGATGTCAATCGTTTAGGGCGAATGTTCACACTATGCAAAAATCATGGATGCCCCTCGG